>CALNXA010000009.1:0-207077 GCA_941860345.1 Chrysodeixis includens
CGAAGTCCAATGCAGAAGGTTGTGACGGAATAACACTTGACATGCTTACGTTGACATTTCCACATACAATAGAAGTCATCACAGATATTATTAATAAGTCAATAGTCTCTGCAACGTTCCCTGACATCTGGAAAATTGCAAGTGTTAGACCACTCCCAAAAATAACCAACCCGACTGAACTCAAAGATCTCAGGCCCATAAGCATATTGCCATGTCTTTCCAAAATTGCTGAAAAAGCAATCTGTCAGCAGTTGTCGCGGTATTTGGAAAAAAATAATATACTCCCGGAGTCGCAGTCTGGTTTTCGTAAGCAGCGTGGTACTGTAACTGCTCTGCTAGATGTAACAGATAACATACTATCTGCACAGGACAAGGGCATGTGCACACTCCTAGTTTTGCTAGATTTTCCACGTGCTTTTGACTGCATAGATATTGAGTTGCTTCTCTGCAAGTTAAAATATTACGGATTCGACTATCATGCTATAAAATGGTTTTAAAGCTATCTGTACGATCGGCAGCAGCGTGTTGAAGTGCGACTGAGCAATGGGTCAACCTTGACCTCGTCACTCACCCCTGTCAATAGAGGAGTTCCACAAGGTTCAATATTGGGCCCCTTGATCTTCATTTTATATTGCGCGGACATCATAAACTCGCTAAAGCGATGTAGGTATCACATTTATGCTGCTGATGATGTGCAAATTTACATCTCTTTTGATCCTAGCGATCATTTAAACGCCCTAAGAGACCTGAACGAAGACCTTAACAGAATAGCAGGATGGGCAGAGGTCAACGGTTTGGTACTTAATCCTACTAAAACGAAATACAGGGTGTAATGAAACGACTATAACGATCGTGAGGGGGCATATGTAGTCTCGTGTTACAAACACATTGCTGCGACTTTTACTTCGATAAGCGATTATGATTTTTCCCCTTTCAAATTAATTCATAATGCTAAATTTCCCCACCGTTATTAGTGGCCACACTGAACATATGATAAAATTCGGGTCATGACCTGAACTCAAAATGGCCGCTACCGCAAGCGCAGGTGTTTGATACTTTGATCATATCGCCAAAAATACCGTTGCAAATCAATTTCAACTTTACTGGTAACGACACAAGGTTAAACACTTTACGTAAATTATCCAAAATTTTATGCTATTTATTGAATTTATTTTCTATTTTCTACAAGTTTACGGCGGTATCTTCGTTGTGAGCCGTGAGCTGACATTATTAATTGAACAATAATTTTGTATTTATCTACCACAAAATAATATCAATACTACACTTTTTTAGTGTAGTTTATTTCCAAAAACTTAGTCACAATGTACTTAAATATAGCATCTTCCTTAAAATAAACACACATATTACAGGGGTAATTTGCCTGAACTAGGTAGTCCTGTGTTTCAGGCGATTACATTCAAACATAACATGACAACAACATCAAATCTCTTAATAATACAAATAGGGACAAATGTAAAGTGTAAAACATAATTATTTCATAATGAATTCTTATACTTAATACATAAATATACCTAATCATAGACTTAAATAAAGGATACTTATTTTAACACAATTAGTAATTTCTCTGTATCTTCATAGGACATACTTTGTAGTTTTTATTAGTCAGCTGATATTTTGTGGTGTTTTGCTGAATTGCTTGTTGAATTTGTTGAATTAAGTATGTCATGCTAAGCTGTGGGTCAGCAGAATTATAAACTGGGTAGGTATGCTGGCTGCATAGTCGATACTTCGTAAATCTTCCTCGAGTTTATTTACATTTAATTTAGTAATTGTCCGAGTATTTTGTTTAGGCAACTTACAATTTAGGGTCAACATCACATGCCCTAGATTCTGATACAGAGAAATTGTCTAAGTCATCAATTAAATTATTAATCATAATCTAAGAATGTAACCTAAAAACAATAGCAGAAAAGGTCAGAAAAATATCTAATTGACGGCGCTCTTAGGCGCCTGCATAGTCAATAGAATTGATGTATCTCCTTTCTGCTATAATTTTTGCCGGGCAATCTGAAGCACCTGTATTGTGTTTGTCTGGTTTTTTAAAATGAAAACAAGTAGCACATTTTGGCTCGTCGCCTTTCTTTGGGCATTCTTTCAATGTGTGTCCTTGTTCTCCACAATGGCCACAGGTATGAGTGGTCTCCCGACAGTATTTGGCCGCATGACCATACTGATGACATTTATAGCATCTAGTAACTAAAGTGAAGTCTCTCACAGGGCAAGAAGACCAGTTCACAAAAACTCGCTCTTTTGATATCAGGGCTTTGCGTATGGCAGGAGATACTTCTATTATATAATTACAAGTTTCAGCGTCTTTCTTACCTGATTTATGGCTTAGCTTAACTGATGCCAAAAACATCTCGAGGTCACAATTTTGTAGTTTGTCGGCTATATTCTGATGGTATAAACAATTAAAAACTTCATTTTCTTGCATAGCTGAGGGCACTCCAATAACTACTACTCGTGGATTCCTTTTACGGTGTTCATCAATTGTAAAGCCTGATTTCGTAAGTTGCTCCGACTGTTTTAATTTCTCGATATCGTCCTTTGTATCCGTGCTAATGATGACGCCTCCATTCTTCGTTTTTCTTAGACCCCTTACATGTAACTTCATTTGTTCAGGGCGGATAATTTTTTGGACTAAAGTTTTTGTCTCCTCGCTAGATTTCGATTTGTCCTCTGGATAAATGGCCACTGATTGTAATTTCGATGGATGAATAAAGTTGTTGGCACCTTTCTTAACCATGTCAGCGAATGAAGTTCCCATGGTAGGTTTCATTGATTCATCAATGTGTTGTTGCAGGTCTTTTAATCGTTGCGACACATCCATCTGGTCTTCTAGGGAACTGATAACGGTATGGGCTCTGGAGACTTTTATCTTGAGGGCTTGGTACTGGACTGCCATCTGAGATGTGCCATGAGTTACTTTCCGGCATAAGTTGCTTATTCTTAGTTTTTGCTCCATATTGAGTTTTCCTTCAGATGAAATAGTGCATATCTCATTTAAACACTGCTCAATGGTTATCATCCAATTTTGAATTTCAGGCGTAGGAATTACCTCGAGCAGATCATCCTTTTGGATCGGCACACTAGTTTTTGTTGCGGGCGTAGTTGGGCTGCCCACAGTCCTGCTGGGACTGCTCTCCATCGTTGAAAAATAGTCTATTTTCTAATTATTTACTTATCATTTTCATTAAAACACTTTACACATAATATCAAGGCTATTAGCGCGTATGTGTGAATTGAGGGCACTGATTCAACAAAATTTATTATTTGATTATTGTTGTAATTATTCAACACGTCCGTTCTTAGTGAGTTCTAAATAATCAATCCACTACACTACTACACACTACACTAGGTAGTACGGCAAACGATACGATGATTAATAAGTTGTTTTCGTAGTCCAGTAGCGTACCTTGATTTTCGAAATATCAAAGATCAAGACTTGTCGATCGTGTTGCTCCGTCAGCTGACGTTCGAGAATTCTTAACAATGACTACTTGGGAGATCTCGTCAACGGCTTCGACATACAAACTCTCTACTACTAGTACTTGACCTCTGTTTACCTGGTCCTTGGAATACAATTCTAACCAAAAATAATAACTATGAGAAAGAAACGTAGGTATGAAATTCACTTGACTAGTCTAGGTATGTTTAGCGAGTCGTTAAAGTCGCAATAATTATTTTGATTTTATTTGTGTGTGTGCGATGATAACAATGTTAATGGTACTTACAGGTGTATTTAGGTGGCCAGCAACCTGGTATTCCGGCAATTTACGTGCGTAATAAAGCTACCACTTTTAATTGTAAATTTTGTTTATCGTGCTTGACTTCAACACTCCTCTGAACCGTTTAATCACATTTCTTAACGTAACACTGATACTTTCACACCTGTACTGGCTTTGAGACTCGCCTTAACACTCATAGTTTGGCTGGTTATGTGAAGATGATGCTAGTAATACTTGTACCGACGGCATTGTTACACCACTCGCAAACAACATCGCGCGTCAAACTTGCTTCGGACACTTGATATTGAAATAAGTTACGTTAGAGTACGCCATAACATCTCGCGAAAAACTTATAACTATTCGGAGATCTTATCGAGACAAATTTATACACGAGACTGATGTCGGGATAGGGATGATCAATAGTCATCGATGGTAAAGAAATAACGATGTTTAGCTGGAAAACATCAAACAATCGTACGTCTTGTCGGAAGCGCTTTCTATACGAGACTGAGTGTCGTCAGTGTCGCTCGGCCGGTCGGCGGCATCATCAAAGGAATCCGCAGTAGTTGTGCACGCGCCGAAAGCGCTGGCGGTTCCTTTGACATAAAATAAACAACATTATTTTTTGACATTTTATTTTATTTTGGACTGGTCGGCTCCTTTGAAGCAATAGTACAATAGATCAAATAGATGCCGCGGTGGTGTGGAGTATTGTCAGTGTTATGAAATTTTGCCGAGTTTTGGGGAGAATTTTGCGTTAGATGGATGGAACAAAAATTAATAACTTTAACAGTTTTTGATATTGACCTCCAAAAATACGTTTTCTGGTATTTAGATTGATAGTAGTATACGCCTGTTCAGGATCGTTATAGTAGTTTTCTTACACCCTGTATATGTTATTTGGAACAAAATGTCAAGTTAGTGCCTTGCCGTCTACAATACACGTTGTCCTCATGGGTGAGTCGGTTGACCGAGTAAGCGAAGCACGTAATCTGGGTCTAACCATGGATGCGGAGTTGAGGTATGAGGCGCACGTGGCAAAGTCGGTGCGCACGTGTTTCTACCGGCTTAAAATCCTTTATAAAATAAGGCCTTATTTGTCGGAGGAATTGCGTGTGCAGCTGGTTGAGTCACTTGTGCTTTCTAACCTTAACTACGCTGACACAGTTTATGGTCCTCGACTGCTATCACGAACGGAACGCCTAATACAGCGAGTGCAAAACGTTTGCGCCAGATTCTGCTTCAAAATACCACCAAGAAGTCACGTCACTCCCTTTCTCAACCAACACTCCATCCTTAAAATACAATTACGCTGCAAGTTGCACTTGGCTTGTTTACTTTTCGGAGTTATAAAGTACAAAGAACCGTCCTACTTGTACAAAAAAACTCAGCTGGATTGCCAGTAAGAGACAATGCGCACAGCAACTTTCCACGGAAGTCGCATAGTACCGCGGCCTTTAGAGGCAGTTTTAGGTACGCTGCTACCAAATGCTGGAACAATATTCCCCCGCCAATAAGAAATATCAAAACGCTTGGTACCTTTAGATCACATCTGCGAACGTTTCTTATCGACTCACAAAAAGAACTTGGAATGACGATCTTAAACACGTCCCATAATATAGCAGGTACCTGTCGTGATGGTGTTTCATCGCCGAATTCCTAGTTTCTTGTAGTTTGGAATATGAAAGGAAAAAAAAACAGCTTGTATATATTTTACACATTATTAATCACACATTTAAACACAATACATACAGAACATAGAACACTTATTCATGAACACTTACCTTATTTAAATTACACACAGCACGAAGCACTAATGACGTCTTAATTATAATTTAATTCTCTGTTCGGTCAACTCGACGCCCGTACGTCATTGTAGGGATCCAGCAGAATACCAGCGTCAGGTATTCTACCTGACACATGCTGAGCTGGACTCCCATTCGGTGCAAACTAAAACACACTAAATCGCGCAGTTATATTTATTTCTTTTCACTCTTTCTTTGTGTTCTTTATATCCTTCTACCGACTTATTTGTTAATTTTATACTTTTAGGAACCAGAAGTGTTAAAACATAAAAAAAAAGATAAATCACAATGAACTAGTTTTTTATTACAAATTTTCTTAAATCACTTTGACCGAGAACAATTTAAAAGTGTAGACAACTCAAAACAACAGTTACTTCTCAAATACAAAATCAGCACAAATCACAAGAACAATAAAGGTAAATAACAGTCTTACAGTATCGATGCCAACCACCTTTCCACTCGACGACAAGCAGTAGAATGACTCCGGGACGCAAACTGAGCGCTTCGCTTTTATAGGTGGTGGGAATCGAAACTACCCCACACTTAAGTTTTAGCTAACAATACAACCATTTTTTTTTTCCCTTGTTTGTCTTTAATGTCATAACTATTTGTATGGTGTACCCACTTGTTTATTTTTTTGTTGTCAATTTCTTTGTGTGTTTTGTTGTTTGTACTGAATAAATGTTTTTATCTATCTATCTTTGTCTAGGATTACCCACACACTGTCATCTTCTTGTAGTTATACTGTATGACGGGGGAAATGTTTGCGTAGACGTCACGCACACATATATACGCAGTAGCATGCAAGCGAATATGATCCTTGATGTGCTACTGTACTTATGGTTCCAGACTGTACGGAGGCTACTGGGCTCGTTTTCAAATATTCGCGCGATACTAAATTCTACTGTTTATGGTATTCGATACGTCACTACAGACTTTTCAATGTGAAGTTAGTCGCGTACCGCCATTAAGCCGGTGTTTGGTGTTATCGACGCTGAAACTTTTTGTGTGAAAAAGTAAGTATTTCTGATATATTTTGAAGTCTAATAGTTTTTAAAAGTTTTCTTATAGTCACTTAACTGTTATATTATTATGCTATCGGTTCTTTGATTAACAAGTCTCAACACAATAAAAAACTTACGAGATACTTAACCTCTAAACTATTACAGCGTGGCGCTACCACCCCGACATTAATTTAACACACGGTTAGGACTAGTAACCATGAATCATTTGAGTCATGATACGTTTTGATATTACGTAAACTGAAAGACTTTTTTTTTCAAACAAACTAAATAATAAAAATCTATCTCAAACTGTCTTCTCAACGAAAGTTCATTCATCAAATAACTTACCTACGACTAGCGGGCTTACGTTAACTCGGTGCGGCAACGTCGCACGCCGCACGCGTAGGTACAACAGCTTGGCGCGCCAGCTGGCAACGCGTCGCGACTTGTAGGCATAAACTGTCTCATGTTCGGTCCGATTTTGGCGGCGCGGCACAATATCACAAACACATATCGTACCTACAGCGGAGGTGCTTAGTTAAACATCATAACTTGCACTTTTATTTGGTACTATTAGTCCATTAATCACTAAATGATTTTAACTGCATTTATTTTAAAATTTATTTGTTTGCGCACACAAAGAGCTAAACGCCGTTAATTTCGTAAAATTTTAATGGGTTCACTTTTCCCGCTTTAATATCTGGATAGGAGTTTTGTGGTGACCTTGAAAATGCATTGCGGTTTGGCGAAGGCTAGTTTTGATTGATTGTCGTAACGTTGTAGAACATTTTCGCACAATTGTAGGTTTTCATTGTTTCATTCGGTTTTGCCGTGTAGGCGGTCGGTCCGGGTTTTCATGGATATGCTGAAGAGCACCTACAATAGTGCGTCGATTTTTAGGTAGTTAGAATTAGTATTTGTCATCACAATTCACAGGTTTACACAATTCACAAGAGTTGAGATCACAATCAAGTAACTAAAACAATCCAAAGCGTGTTTATCACAGTATTGTAATCTGATTATTGTCCTGATTACGGTGATTACATTAGAATAAATAAAGACAACACCAAATACGTAAAAGTCCCTTTCTCGGAAACCATCACCAAAACATTAAAGGATTTATGCGCACGAGTGACAAAAAGTGTGTCAAGTTCAGGGATGCCCGGATGGCACTGAGCAGCTGAGCGGCAGGATAAGGCCGGCGCGCGGCGTGAGAGAGAGAGAGAGGACGCGTGCGTCGCCTGCGACGCTCGGGCTCACGGATTTGTTTGAACCTGACAGTATTGCTGACTCGCTTTAAAGTTCATTGATGTTTTGTTGACATTCGGGACCCCGGCAAATGACCGCTTCGCGATGGTTCTTTACGTACAGATTGCTTTAACTTGCATTATTTTTAAAAAATTCATAACTCCGTAAATATTAACATGTAATGAATTTAAAATTTATTTATTGAATAATAATATGGTAATGTATACTTGTGTTAAATTAATGTCGGGGTGGTAGCGCCACCCTGTATAAAATCCACCGTTTAAGTGAAGTTGGAGTAGTGTTGTACCTCGGTCACTGTCGATCAGCTGTACCTTGGCCAGTGGCCAAGGTACAACCTGGATGTTGTACTTTGGCCAGGAGAATATTTTATTAAATTATTTCACATTTACTTTCGGTGCTTTTAAACATTTTGGATTACCAAGAACAACTTTGCGTCGTCATTTAAAGCACTGTTTGGAAATAGGTAAGGATGTAAGCGAGTTACACCAAAACCTTTTAGTTAATCAAGTTTTTGATCGCACCGAAGGAACGTACTCTGGTTGACTACATTAAAGACGCAGCCCCATTGCAATTTGGATTAAGGGCCCCTTATTCCGAAAGTTTAGGCATTTAACGCACCGAAACGGCTTGCGCCCGTGCTGCCCAGGAGCCGTCGCGATTTGAACTCCGGTGACCTATGGCGGCGGGCGGGCACGCCACAGTATAAATAAATAAATCAGTAGTTCATATATATATTTTGCTAGTAATAAGTAGTAGTTTGCAACAAAAACATAATAATATACTTAGCTTGATGTGCTATCCACTAAACTATTGATTGTCAAACACTAATATGTTATGAATGTGTGACTAAGGAAAGCGATGATCATTCTATAGAATTTAAAGAATGGTTGTAGAAGATTTGATGAGTACTATACAGCAGTGTTGCCAACCCCTAATTTTAGAAAATTTGTAGAATATGTGCCGAAAATCGGTAGAAGTCAAGATTAAAAATAGGTAGATCTACCACCTTAATTTAATAGGTTTTTTTTTAATTAAAATACATAAATAATAATAATTTTATTTATTGTTTGTGTTTGTGTAATGCTAATAAACAGCTCAAATGCTTCAAACGCGGTTTTACGCGGTTACGCGGGTACTGAAGTGTCAATGTCAAGTTTGTCAACTGTCAATTGTAAGTGTTTTTATTCGCCGTTGAGCTAAGTCACAAAGCCATACCACCTCATCCTTCAGTAAGAAAAAAAATGTTTTCGATAATGGCGTTGAAATTTTTTTTTTACTTGGAATTCATTTATTCATAAATACAATTATTTACATGTACGTGTCATAAAATTATGAAAATAAGAAAATAAAAAAAACACATTAGAAAATTTTGAAAAATAGGTAGATTTGAGGCTTAGGTTGGTAGACAGGTAGACTGAGGGCAAAGTTGGTGGATCTACCTAAAAGTTGGTAGATGTGGCAACACTGCTATACAGCGTGGCGCTACCACCCCGACATTAATTTAACACGGTTAGGACTAGTAACCATGAATCATTTGAATCATGATACGTTTTGATATTACGTAAACTGAAAGACTTTTTTTTTCAAACAAACTAAATAATAAACATCTATCTCAAATTGAGATCCGTGCCGATAATTATAAGCTATCGGTTTCATACATTTTTTTCATTTAATAAAAATAAATACATTTAGTTTCGACATACCCCGCGCCGAGTGTCGAAACTAAATGTATGAAAACCGATAGCTAACCCAGGCGTGGCACACGAGGCACGGCGCGCGGGGGGCGCGCGGGGGGCGCGCTGCTTTAGTGTCGACGGTCCTGTGCGACGCGCCGCCGCGCCGCGCGGCCGGGTTTATTTCTACCTACTAAACACATCGCGACCATAATCCGTGATATTGTACCTACCTGAGAGTGGTATCGGTGAGTTGTGATCGATAGCTATGTTCAATTTCTTTCAAATCTTATACGTAATAAAATAATGTAATAATAAAATCAAAACACAATATTAGTAAGTTCATCTCCTTGAATTTGACCAGGATGGAAATCTGCACCTTATAAAGGTGAATAATTATTCCCATTATACATTTTAAATTCCATACATACTGACTTCTCATTGCTCTGTGTATAGAAGTAATCATATTGTGACGTATTTATAGAATAAGTACTTACGCAATACACTTTCGGATTATCTTCACTTCAGACACCCTTCTTTTCTTAATTTTGTTTTTTTTTATTTACCATTTCAATCACTTACGTAAATTTGTAGGTCGCGAGCAAAAGTTGCATAGGTCCTACCTCGATGGCGTCCGGCCGGACACTGGCACCGAGCGCGCGGTGCGCGCGAGCACTTTTCACGTATTTATTTTATTTAAAAAAAAATAAGCGCCATATTAAAATTTTATCCAATAATATCCCTGGCAAATCCGATTAGTAAATGAAATGTTAAATTTATATAAAATTACGTTCAGTCCAAGTCTTATAAAACTAAAAATACTTTTAAAATCGACCTTACTTCTGAATTTTTTTTTATCGAGCAAAATGTTAAATAATTCGTTTCTATCCAAAAAAGTCACTAGATAAAGCATGTATCTGTACTATATATTTTTTTAAGAATTTAAATATGGTGATTTCTCTGAAAAAAACTCGATCTAGAAACGTAAATTTCGAATAAGGGGCCCTTAACGCTAAAAGACGTGAAAATACTTGCATACCAATTTGCAAAAGCGAATGGAAAAAAGTACCCAAAGAGTTGGGATACAAAAAAAATTGCTGGAGATTATTGGCTGCGATTATTTAGGCAGTGATACCAAAACGAATTGTCTTTGAGAAAGCCTGAAGCTACTAGTTTGGCTCGCTCTTCGGCGTTTAATAAACATACTCTGAGTTTAACATTCGACAATTTTAAGAAAGTCCTTTCTCAATGTCCCTCTGACATAAATGCGACTGACATCTAGAATTTAGATGAAACTGGATTGTCCACTGTCCATGTTCCTCCAAAGATATTAGCACCTCTTGGCGTAAAACAAGTTGGGTCAATGACTAGCGCTGAAAGAGGAACGACGGTTACAATGATAGCGGCTATTATTGCATTAATTAATGCAGGTGGTGGTTTTATTCCACCCATGTTGATATTCCCTCGTGTAAACTTTAAAGATTTTATGATAACTGGAGCTCCTGAAGGCAGTATTGGAAGCGCCAATCCATCCGGTTGGTCAAATGAGTCCATGTTTGTGACATTTCTCTAGCATTTTATCAAATATGCAAAGCCTACCAAAGAACGACTTGTCATTCTCTTAATGGACAATCATGAAAGTCATATTTCAGTATCGGCAATACAATTGGCCAAAGACAATGGTGTAAAGCTTATTTCTATACATCCACATACTAGTAACCATATGCAACCACTAGACAAGTCAGTTTTTGGGCCTTTCAAGACTTATTTTAATACAGCGGCTAACGAGTTACTAATGTCTCCAGGACATGTGGGAAAACCATTAACTATACACCTATATATTGCCCACGACTTCAAAGTCACCCTGTATACATAACTTATACAGTATGTATATTTGAACGACGGACTTATTCAAACCACCAATAGTTTATGCATAGACTTCGCCAATACACGTATAAACAATAAAAAAAACCCTGATTAATGACGAACAAAATCGTTCCAAATAAAGTCCTAAAAACATCGCAACGTTTTAACAACCTTGCGATAAGCGCAGGACATATGCGCGGTCAATGACCGACGCCGACGTAGGTATGAATGCATTGAGACATCACAAAGGAAAGGGGCGGGGCTTGCGCGCTCGCTGCCTTAGCGACAGGAGAGGCACGTGTTTGGCGCGTGATATTAGGCGTTTTGCGCTCTGTGTTCATAAATACTGTATTTTATCGGATAATTATATGAAAAATTAAGGTCATAGTTTTTTTTACATATTTGGGACAAGAATCGAATACTGACCACCCTCCTTCAATAAGTCCGTCGTTCAAATATACATACTGTATATGATATTGCTGGCTTGGTAGAAAAAGCTTTTCCTCTTGCCTTCACACCAAACAATATTTGCAAAGGTTTTAGTTCAACTGGTTTTCATCCTTTAAATGAAAACATCTACACAGACGCTGATTTTATGCCCGTATGCTATTCTGATCGTCCACTTACCGAAAAATCACCTACCAGAATTGATCAGGTGGCTATTAGTCAGCCAACAGCTTCAGGTTCCGAAGTTATAGACGGAACATCGCCAACTTTGATATCGCCGGCTATAATACGCCCTCACCCAAAAGCCGAACCTCGTAAAGAAACACGAAGAGGAAGACAAAAAGGAAGATCCAGAATTTTGACCGATACACCAGAAAAGCAAGAAATAGAAAATATAAAAGCTAAAAAACATGTTTCAACTAAATTTAATCAAACAGAGTCCATCAATTTTTTGAAAAAAAAAATAGGTTTGTGAATAAAAACAGATTCAATAATGCTCAAAAGATAAAAAGAAGAATTCTATCCGAAACAGAAACCAGTGAAGATTCTACCAACTATTCTCCGAGTGACACATCTGAAGGTGCCTCCGACAATGACAGCGAAGATGAGAATCTGCAGGCTGAACATGTTAATAAAGAAAATTACAATATTGAAGACTATGTTATATTTTTATATGAAGGTTCCTATTTTGTCGGAAAGGTAGAATCAATATGTGAAGAGGGTGCATTACTGAAATCGATGCAAAAATCACTTAAAAACTGGAAATGGCCTGAAAAAGTAAAAATCTGTACCCGATGAGTGACATTGTCGAAAAAATTAAAACCCCGCAAAAAGTTAACAAGAACAGAGAAATTTATTATGTTCGAGAGATACAGAAGTACTGGAATTTCTACTAAATGCTTAAGGCTGAATAATATATTTACATTATTGATAGTGTTTTTGGGGTTTCAGAAAAAAAATATTCTCATTAAGAACCATATAAATTCACTTACATGAGAACGTATTTTTAACACTGCAGAAATATTTTATAAGAGCGGCGTGTACTACAATGTAACAGAACTACAAACTTCACAAAAACCTCACAAAATAACAGAGAAAAAGTTTAGTAATCATTACGTTGTTACAAATCATCAAACTACGTAAACAATATAGTCAAGGATTAATAGAACAAAGATTATACTGTGAGTAGGGTAAATGTGAATACATTCGCAAAAAATAGGAACAAGTGGGTAAGAAGTTTTATTTGTCGCAAGTGACGAGGATCAAGCGTAACTAGATGTGGCATGCTAAAGTGTGTGGAGAAGTGTGAGCGTAGTTAGGTAAGCCATTAAAATTTTATGTTATAATTACGTTTACATTGTTTAAGTTAGCTTTTAGTTTTGTATTTAATTTGTATATAATATAATTATATATTTTTTCCTTCGAGGGTAGGCATAGTACCAACAGTAAACATCAGTGTGCTTAATTAAAATATTTATTTAAAAATTGAAAAACACAGTTTTACATGTTTTAATTAAATTACTAAGTGCTAAGCCACCCCCTGCTTGCTACCTATCGTTATCCTGTGACTAGAACTATTTTATCACCAACTTTCTCACATTGAACTTTGACCTGTGCACAATAACAAAATGTCAACACATGTTTCAAACTTGGAGCATCTGGAACAACTGTTTTCTGTGCGGATGCAGCAGTATGAAGACAAGCTGCGACAGGCAACCTCTGCAGCCAGCCCAGCTCATCTTGACTTGTGCACATTATCCAATGAATTCTCCGAGTTCAAGGGTTTTGTTTGGCAGGCACTGAAGAGACTTAAAACTGAGATTGGATCTATTTCCAACTTAGTTGACCGGCATGAAACCTCTATGCGTAGAAAGGTTCTCCTCATCCATGGAGTCCCTGAGGTGAAGGATGAGAAGTTGCTTCAGGTGACGTACAACATGCTGACCTCCAGGATGAAACTCTCTGAAGCTAGTATAGCGAATTCTGTACACGTCTGCCATCGACTTGGACCTGCGCAGCGAAGAACTCGACCAATCTTAGTTAGGTTCTTCAAGATGGAGCATCGTCAGCTTGTCTGGGATAGCAAGAAGATTCTGAAAGGTTCTGGCATTACAGTGTCCGAGTTTCTGACTGCATCTCGTCACCGTGTCTTCACAGAAGCCCGCAAGCACTTTGGCATTAACAACTGCTGGTCCATGGAAGGTAAAATAGTTATCATCACACCAGACAAAGTGCGGTGCAAGATCGAGACTGCCTGCGAACTCCGTCAGATAACTGCACGATTTCCTTCTGGTAAAGGTGTTACGGAGGATTCAGCGCAGTCGGAAGATCCTGGTTCGCCGAGTGGGGTCGACATGCCTGTTGAGAAGGCCACCAGAAAGGCACGTCGACGCAATTAAGACGCAGTATATCTTGGGCAAACTTATTCATTGTTTTTCGTCTCTGTTGCCTGTGTTGCTGGTGTATTTGCTGATCGCCTGTTTTATATACTTTAGCAATACTTATTATCTCGTTATTTTTCAACTCTAGCGGGTGAGTTAATTTATTTTACCTCAACGTCACACAAACGCATTACATGACAATTACGTTTTACTTAATACTTGACATTGACATCTGTCAAATGACATGTAATTGCGTTTTGTTGTTCAATTTGTTCACTCAATATTTATGTTTAGTTTAGTTTAGCAAGTAGGGGTGGTTGTCGATCTGTAATATAATTACATACTACAAATCGTTAATTGCTTTGAATTTTAGTGTTTATTATTAGTTTTTTTTTTTTTTTGTCACTTATATATATATTTTTTTTTTATTTTTTAGTTATTTATGGATGACGCTGTGTCAAGCCATAACGATAGCTTTTATTCTTGCTCTTCCTCAATTGACAGTTTTGTCAGTGTTGATGGTGATATTACGGAACCTACTCTGCATGACAAAATCTCTGCTGCATTTTCCAGTAACCCCAATCATTTACATCTAGTCCACATAAATGCCCAGAGTGTTCCCGGCCACTACAACGATCTTCTGGCGTCCATTAGCAGTCATCACATAGATGCTCTGTTGATTTCCGAATCTTTTCTTAAACCTTCTCTCCTATCTACTCAGTACTCATTACCTGGTTTCATACTGATTCGGAATGACAGAACTGGCAAGGGTGGTGGAGGTGTTGCTGTTTATTTGCGTGCTACAATCCCATATAAAATTGTGCTTACTTCCCCTAACGTATACGCTGAATCAGCTGAATTTTTATTTATTGAAATCATTGTGAACCACTCTAAATTATTATTATCAGTTTTTTATTCTCCCAATCTGCATATTAATTATTTTAATACTTTGGAGTGTGTTTTAAATGATTTTAGACCCGTCTATGATCATATTATTTTAATGGGCGATTTCAACACTTGTCTCTTAAAAAACGATTCCCGCTCTCATAAATTGATATCTCTTGTGTCCTCCTTTAATCTCCACATTCTACCTTCTTCTGCCACCCATTACTCCCCTAATTGCTCCCCTTCTCTTCTTGATCTCATAATAGTATCTTCTCCTCACAATGTTTCCAGTCACGGTCAGTTTGCGGCTCCGTTTTCTTACCACGATCTTATTTATGCAAGTTATAGGATTCGTCGTCCTAAAGTCAAGCCTCAATATGCATTTCTCAGAAGTTACAAGAACCTGGATCTGGATTTGTTGAGACATGATGCCGAAGCTATTGATTGGTCGCCCTTGCTTGAGTCTGAGGACGTGAATGTTGTGGTGGAGGAGTTTAACTTAAAAGTTCTCCAGCTATATGAGAAGCATGCCCCTCTCCGCCGCACCAAGATTAAACACAACCCGGCTCCTTGGATTACTTCTCACATTAGGGACTTCATGGTACGTAGAGATAGGGCGAAAGCCAGGTATATACGTCGGCCGTCTGAGTTAAACCTAACCTGCTACAAAGCTTTACGAAACCGTTGCAGTCGTCTGTGTCAGAATGCTAAGAGGAAGTATTTTTATGAGTCGCTCGATGGTCGTAGTCCTTCTGACATTTGGAAATTTTTAAAGACAGTCGGTATAGGCAAGTCATCCGATGGCCACATATGTGCGAATTTTAATCTTAACGACCTCAATGAACACTTTTCTTCTCCTCCTATCACTTTAGAGTCCACGATTAAACTTCGCACCTTGCTGGAACTTTCTGGCTTGCCGTTACCGGACTGTCCCTCATTCAAATTTACTTCGGTCTCTGAAGACGAGGTCAATAAATCAGTATCTTTTATTTCTTCTTCTGCTGTTGGTAGTGACAAGCTTTGCTCAAGGATGATAAAACCTATTTTACCCATATTACTCCCTATCCTAACTTATATCCTTAATTTGTCAATGTATACCTGCACCTTTCCCTCTTCCTGGAAACAGGCTTACATTATACCTCTACCTAAAGCATCCAATCCTTCTACTATATCCCAGTTTAGGCCCATTTCTATTCTTCCCTTCCTCTCTAAAGTCCTTGAGCATCTTGTCCACCGTCAAGTGTCCACTTTCCTTCTTGCCAATTCTGTCCTATCCCCTTTCCAGTCTGGGTTTCGCCCGGGACACAGCACTGTCACTGCCCTAGTTAAGGTCACTGATGATATTCGTTTTGCCATGGAGAACAAGCGCCTTACGGTACTTGTTCTACTAGATTTCAGCAGTGCCTTTAATTCAGTGGACTTTGACGTGCTCCTGGGAATTCTCCAATCTATCAACTTCTCCTCGTCCTCCATTTCTTGGTTTTCCTCCTATCTTCGGGGCCGTTCGCAGTGTGTCCGCCATGAAGACACTTTATCCGATTGGCGTGACCTCGCTGCGGGTGTGCCCCAGGGTGGTGTCCTTTCTCCTCTTTTATTTTCTATTTTTATTAACTCCGTCACCAGGGTTATCTCTTCCAATTTCCATCTGTACGCAGACGACTTGCAGGTTTATCGTGATTTTGCTTTGAGTGATGCCGATTCTGCTATAGCTGCAATGAATCATGACCTGGCTTGCATAGGCACCTGGGCTAAATCTTATGGTTTACAGATTAACCCTGCGAAATCTCAGGCCATAATCATAGGCAGTCGACACTTTTCGAATGCGGCTAATATAGGTCTGGTTGGAGACGTGGTATTAGACGGTGTAGTTATCCCCTTTACAGATACAGCCAAGAACCTAGGTGTCGTCTTGGACTCCAACCTGTCATGGCAGAGTCATATCATTTGAATTTTCATTCAGAGAACGCAGACGCATGCAGTCGTGCTCGTTAACGTAAATAATTTATATAAATTGACAATTTTTAATCGTGACCTACTTTAGTGACTAAGCATACTTATACCTTCTACATATAATATTAACTTATGTTTGAGTGTTTATTTGAGTGAACTTCAAAGAATGGACAAGTGGTGATTTTACACAAAATCTAAATGGATAGCAGCCCCTTCAACCGTAGCGGGCTAACGCGCCGCTCTCCACCACCGACACCACAACCACTAGCCCAAACCCCCAGCCGAGAGCCAATAGAGAAAATGGAGATCATCTCAACGCCCGAATTACAAAACTGGATGGGGTCCATCGAACAAAGCCTAAACGAGGTCTGCTCTATTACTACCGACGGCAAGCTTAACTCAGAACAAAAATTGAGAGTGAGTAACCTCTGCCGAAAAGTGGGACATAACGTAGCGCAACTAGCCGTGCACTACCAGTCCTTAAAACAAAAGGCCGTACAAACACATTACTCCCTCCAAGCCCTGAACGAAAAACAAGACCTGACAGAAAAACTAGCTACAGAAATCAAGACTGTAATAAAAGAGTCCTGTACGAAACCAACTTCTAAAAGCACTTCCTTTGCTGATATGGTGAAGAAAGGGTCCAACAGCTTCGTTCGTCCAGTTCAACATAGTGCAGTGGCGATTTACCCGAGCGATAAATCAAAGACGAGCGAGGAAACGAGTAACCTGGTCCAAAAAATCGTGTGCCCTGAGGAAATGAAGTTGAAAGTCCGAGGAGTCCGTAAAGTCCGAAATGGCGGTGTGATTATCAGCACTGAGACCAAGGATGACCTCGAAAAATTGAAGCAAACTGTCCAGCATGCAAACTCAGGGCTCACCGTCGACGAACCACAGAAACGGAAGCCCCGCATAATAATAATAGGAGTTCCCTCATCAATGGCAGAAAGTGAGATCTACAGCTGCATCTTTGAACAAAACATGGTCGATAAAGTCCCATCTATGACTAGAGATACATTTTTGTCCTCAATAAAGTTGAGCCACAAATCTGGCAGGAGAGATTCAGACAACCATAACTTGATCTTAGAAGTATCAGCCGCCATACGAAAAGCCCTCATCACCCAAGATCGAGTTTTTATAAACTGGACATCTTGCCCGGTGAGAGACTTCACATTAGTAACTAGATGTTACAACTGTCAGCAGTACGGTCATGCGGCCAAATCATGCAAAAATACTGCCCCGGTTTGCGGACACTGTAGTGAAGAGGGACATTCAATCAAGGAATGCACCAAGAAAAATGACTCTCCTAAATGTGCTACGTGCCTGCGCTTCAAAAAACCAGGTAACCATAAAACCGGAGATATCGATTGCCCGGCTAGGATAGCTGCTGAATTCAGATATATAAACTCGATCGATTATGAAGGCGCCTAAGAGCGTCACATAATATTTCATTACTTTAGAACTAATTCTCAACTAGTTATTATTATAATATGGATATCAATTTAATTACGGAAATAGATAATAGTTTCTCACCTGTGACCAAAGCATGCGATGTTGAAGACTGCAAACAATATCTCTCTGACTTTCAAAACTCATTAACAGTACTAACCCAAAATATTCGTAGTATATATAAGAATATAGACAGCTTCAATGTTTTCATGCATAGACTTAACCTGACATGTGATATAATAGTGCTAACAGAATGCTGGTTATCAAACAGAAATGGAAATCTCCCTCTTATTCCCGGATATCATTCTTACTGTAGCAAAAAAAGTTACAATCAAAACGACGGCGTCGTAGTCTATGCCAAGGACTCATTACAGATCACTGTCGAAGAACCAGTCCTAGAAGAATGTAACTGCTTAGTTATAAAAATAGGCAATACTACAGCACTATTAGCTATATATAGATCCCCTTCCTTTAGAAACCTGGATCCCTTCCTCTATTCCTTAAACCAGACTTGTGAAGCATTAACTCCTTTCAAAAACATTATACTAACCGGTGATCTAAATATAAACATAGGCTCTAATAACTGTGATGTAGGAACACAAAACTACCTTAACCTTTGCTCATATCTAGGGTTCCTACCTGCTCATACTCTGCCCACACATCAGAGTGGTTCTTGCTTAGATCATATGATGATAAAATCTAGTTTATATTACATAACACTTGTGACTAATTCAACGATTACCGATCATCATGCTGTCCTACTAACACTAGATTTAATGCCCCCTAAGCCAAATCGAACACAGACAAAGACCAAACTAAACATAAACAAACTTGAAAATGATTTACGCAACATTGATTTTAGTCCAATATATAATACTGTGGACGCAAATGCATCTTTATCATACTTAATAAAAAATGTCCAGCAAGCAATATTACACAATACGACTATTATGACAAACAATAAAAAAATGCATAATATCAAACCTTGGATCACACCCGGCCTCATCCGTTGTATTAGACACAGGGACAAACTTCATCAAAGAACAAAGCGATCACCTGATAACTTGATACTCCAAATAACATATAAGAGGTATCGTAATTTTTGCAACAACCTCTTAAAACGACTAAAAACTAACTATGATAAAGATGAATTGCAGAAAGCAGGTAACAATACCAAATCATTATGGAAACACATAAAAAACGTCACTTATTTATCAAAAAAGCATGAATCAATCTCAAGTTTACTGTCTAATGATTCTTCACCGCATTTGTCAGCTAACAATGTAAATAACTTTTTTGTAAACGTAGGAAAAACTCTTGCTGAACAGATCCCCCAGTCAACAGCCATACAATCACCAAGCATTCAACATGTGAGTGAAAAATCTTTTGGTATGTTTGACCCCGATACATACGAAATCACGCGAATTATTTCAGGACTGAAAGATGACAGTGCAGTTGGCTGGGATAATATAAGCAATAAAATACTAAAACGGTTCAAGCATATTCTGGTGCCTCCTTTGACGTATATATTTCGTCTATGCCTCTCCAATGGCGTATTTCCTGAATTTCTGAAAAAGGCAGTGGTAATTCCTATTTTCAAATCAGGAAACAAAGATCTAATAAGTAATTATAGACCGATATCAATACTTCCGTCGATATCCAAAGTACTAGAAAAAATCATTAACACTAGACTAGTCAACTACTTGGAAAAACACGGCTTACTATCGCCTATGCAATTCGGATTTAGATCGAAATTATCTACGGCAAATGCGGTACATTCCCTGACCGACTACGTCACAGAAGAACTCGGCAAGGGGAACCAAAGCTTAGCAATCTTCATTGACCTAGCCAAAGCTTTTGATACTGTATCAATTCCCTTGCTGTTACACAAACTAGAGGCTGTAGGAATAAGAGGCACACAGCTAAAACTAATAGCAGATTACTTAAATAATCGCCATCAATGCGTTCGAATCGATACAACCATGAGTGATAACCTGAAAAACCATGCTTTTGGTGTGCCTCAAGGCAGCATCTTGGCCCCTACCCTATTCCTTATCTACATAAATGACCTATGTAATCTAGATATAGAAAACGGCAAAATAATTTCATACGCCGACGACACAGCGCTAATATTTACTGCGAAAACTACTGATGAACTCTACAAGAGCGCACAAAAAGGTTTTAATGTTGTCACTAACTGGCTCAAAAGCAATCTACTAACCATAAATGTTGATAAAACGAAATTTATACACTTTTCCATGCGCAAAAGTCAAAATAAAAATACTAACACGCATCTATACGCACATCAATGTAGTAATCCTTTAATCAACTCATGTCATTGTCCTAAAGTCCTTAAAACAAATAACATTAAATACCTGGGTGTTATAATTGACGATACTCTTTCCTTTAAACAACACATCGAGAGCTTGGTGTCTAGAGTACGGAAACTAATGTTTGTATTTAAAAAAACTACGCACAATCGCAGACCCTAAGCTAATAACGCAAATTTATTTGGCTCTCTGTCAGTCCATCCTTACATATTGTATTACTTCTTGGGGAGGAGCACCAAAAACTACAATGCTTCCCCTCGAACGAGCCCAGAGAGCAATTTTAAAAGTAGCCCACTTCCATCCTTTCCTCTTTCCCACAGATCAGTTATATAAATCCTGCAATGTTTTAGCTGTAAGGCAATTATTTATCATGCACGTAATACTAAAACAACACTCTCAGCTTTCCTACAATTCTAACATTACTAACAAAAGACGTAAAGATATAGTTTGCAGTTCAAACTCCACCTCAAAATATGTGTATACGAATAGATTCTTTAGATTTTTAGCCCCATTTCTGTATAATAAACTAAATAGCGAACTAAGTATTTATAGCCTAAACTACTTTAATTGCAGAAAAAGTGTAATTAATTATCTGCAAAGTCTGTCTTATGACCGCACGGAAGACCTACTTACAGTGTGCAAATAAAACTGCAGACGCAAACAATAACAAATAATGTAGGTATTAGGTATAAGCAAAAATATTTATTTTAATGAATGTTAGTTCTTTAATTATTAGTGTATTAGATTGTTAATTTATATTGTCAAATTATCATATAAGCTCTTTTTCCGCCTGAGACACAGGTTCAACCTAGTTCAGGCAATTAAAATGTTAGCACATATGTTTAGATTTTAAGAAATAATTTTGTATTTTAGTGTGCACTTTGTTAAATGAATAAATGATTATTATGATTATAAATGATTATTATGATTATTATATCAATGAAGTTAGCCGCAAGGTGTACTATTCCCTTCACTCACTGAAACATTTACAAAGTTTTCTCCCCCTTCAAACAAAAATTTATTTGGCCCAATCTTTAATTCAGCCTATTATAGACTATGCTGATGCCTGCTATTTGGATGCCACTGAGGAGCTTTTAAACAAACTTGAGCGCTTGCAAAATTTATGTATTCGTTTTATTTTCGGATTACGTAAATATGATCACATCTCGGAATTTCGCAAGGATCTCAAATGGTTCCCAATCCGCCTTCGCCGGAACACTCGGATATTATGTCTCCTGTTCAACATCCTGCATAACCCTCAGTATCCCTCCTATCTCCGTGAGCGATTCTCCTTTGTCAAATCTTCCGACGCTCCGTGCAGATCCCATCTTAGAAGCCTCCTTAAATTCCTTCCTCACAACACCGACTTCCTCT
The DNA here is from genome assembly GCA_941860345.1 of Chrysodeixis includens. Lineage (NCBI taxonomy): Eukaryota > Metazoa > Arthropoda > Insecta > Lepidoptera > Noctuidae > Chrysodeixis > Chrysodeixis includens. The sequence continues at coordinate 22,183 of CALNXA010000009.1, forward strand.
CCTACTCCTTTACCGTGCATGCAGTTAGATTGTGGAATTCACTGCCACCCTGTATCCGTGATTCACCATCAATATCTGTCTTTAAGAGAAGAGTAAAAGAGCACTTCCTTTCCATATAATTATATATTGGTTTTTATATGTATACGTAGGTATATAACCTATTGTTTTTCGTTTATATTTATGTTAAGAAATCTTTTTTTATATATAAAATTAACGTACTTTAATTATTTTTACGCACACTGTTGCCTTCTATTTAATACATTTCTCCTTTCGCAGGTCTGCTGGAAGAAATTTCTATAAGAAATAAGCAGTACCTTTGTACTTCAATTGTTTAATGTTGTGTCCATATTCTGTTGTTCTGTGTGTACATAAATTGTAAATAAATAAAAAAAAAAAAATAAATAAAAAAATAAATTATGATAATAATATGTATATACATATATTATTATATTATTTATGTAAATAAAAATTATTGATATTGTCAAGTATGTGTTTTTTAAGCATTTTTTTAAATTTGTGAATTGTTTTTGCGTCTTTAATATTTTTAGGTAATTTATTATAGGTTTTTGCGCCTTGGTACATAATACTTTTACTTCCGTAGTTGGCGCGGGGTTTTATTAATTTTATATCGTTAGCTGATCGTAATCGATTTTTTTGTGTTAATTTTTTTTTGTTAAAGGTTATCTCTGAATGTATATGTTATGGACCAAGTGATAAATTGGGCAGTATACATAATGCCCGGGCACTATGAATAATGCCCAGTATCATCGGGCTAAGTGATTAATTACTATCTTAACTTCATTATTATCATATCGCTCGGTCATTATTATATTTACCTTATTAGGTACTGCTACTTCCTTGATTTTGTTGCTGGAGAGGCTATTTATCAATTTCCACATTTTCTTTGGCTTCTTTCTGCTTCTTTCTGAAATGCTGATAGATAATATTGACTCTTTGCTGTTTGAATTTTTTTGGAGACTGTATTTCTTTTGCATATAAAAGTTTCTTTTAATATGTGATCGTTAAGGTTGCTTTTATATTGATTCCATAAAATATTCCGGTTATTAATTTCATTTATTATGTCTTTGTTTATCCATTCTAATCTAGGAGGATTTTGTATTTTTATTTTTGTAACTTTACTCTTCTCTATACAATCTCTCAAGTTGCTTTCTAATACTTGATAGTCGCTATTTCTTGTTTTATTAAATTTTTCTGCCATGGTTCTGTGCGTTAAGTCGTAGTTTAGCACACATGATCTATTACAGTTTTAGTAGTCGACGTTTCTCGGGTACAGTATTTTTCGTTGATGTTATTTAATATTTCATAATCATTTTCTTGTAAGATTTCTTTATATGCAGTTGTTAAATGATCTGTATTTAATAAATTAAAGTTAAATTCGCCGAAAACAATTCCTCTTCTCCTGTAGTTGAGTTGATGGCTGTAAGTATCTAAAAAGTGTCTAGCATTCACTGATACTGGTTTACGGTATATAGCACCAATGTCCAATGAGTAATTTTTCAGGTGAAGCCATAGAAAATGATCATCATTTTGGCATTTTTCTTCAGTTACATAGTGTTTCAAATCCTTACGTATAAATATTGAAACACCACCACCTCTAGAGTTTATTCTATGATTATAGTAATGGTCGTATCCAGAAATCTGTATATGTTTGGCTTCGTCGTCTGATTTAATCCACGTTTCTGTCACAATGATCACATCCAGTGGATATTTAAAAGATTGCACTACATATTTCAGCTTGTCTAACTTGCTCAGCTTGACGATACTTCAAGCATTTGTATAAAGGAACTTGATTGACTTTTTACTTGTTGTTATATTTTCATATGAATCAGTTATTTGGTAAGTTTTTTGGCGTCCGTGGCTTGATGAATTACGTTATCTTCTAGTTTTTTTGGTACTGGTTCGATTATTTTAGGAACACCTTTAATATATTTAATGATAAGTTGTGTATTGCCGTTTTCGTGTTCTCGTTTTAATTGTTCCTGGAGGTCTTTTAGGTGTTTTCGTTGTTGGGGCGTCTGATCAGGGTAAATTTTTACATTATCTTTATCCAACTTGATTTTATTACGTAAAATTTGTAATGCGGATTCTTTGGTCTCAAAACATATTTTTATTGGTCGATTTTTTTAGGGCTGTATTTACCGATGCGCATATTTTTAACAGGCTCCGGGCAATCCGAAACTACAATTTTCAAGATCTTGAAAACTTCATTTTTGTCTTTTAGTAGCCTTTCTTCTTTGTTTGCAGCTGTTTGTTCAGGAATTCCCACGAGCACTATATTTCTACTTCTGAACGCACGTTCATCGATTTCTGTTATAATATTGCATAAATCAGTGGTTTCTTTGGTTGCTGGAGACAAATTGGTTGCATTATCCACAACTAACTTTAGTGCGTCAATTTTGTTCTCCAGAAATGTATTCTTACTTTTTATTGATGTTATCTCTGATTTTATAGTATTCTGTTCAGTTGTGAGTTTATCTCTTGCAGAGTTTATGCCCCTGTCTTGAGCTGTAATGTCATTTAGATTCCCAGAGATTTTGTTAATAAACTCTTTTTGGTTATTTTCCATAGAAGTTATCATTGCCATCATTTTAGACATTTGCGTTCGCATTTCGCTAAGTTCATTACTGAAGCTTTCATCTTGATCAAAATGCTTTCGCTTCCGGAAAGTAATCTTGGTCGGACCAGAGGATTCTCCATGAACCTCATCACTTATTAGATTAGGCTCCGAACCACTTCTCATTACACTTGTGCCGCATCCAGTCGGTGAGCGCACTACACTCATATTGATCTGTGTGATCAGGCAACTTACGCGTGACACTGTGCGTGCGGGATAGAAGATATTGGGTCCGCTCGCTGGCTCAACTCAGGTAGCTGCACTGTATAACGTCGTAATGCTTCACTAACAATGCACTGGATTTTGATCTTTACTTCGATACGTAATGAGTTTTAATTACACTTGAGAGCAATAAAATCGCACATCTTGACTTTTTTGTATGAGGAAGTTTTTTTAAATGAATCTAAATAAATATAAAAAAAACACACACTATTTGAAAGCCTACCTCATTATCTTTCTAATGATGCCAAATACAGTGTAAAAAAATACCCATATAAGGTTTTATGGCACAAAATCCCACAAACGGGTAGAGTTACGTAATGTTGCTTGAGAAATAATGAAAATTTAAACCCAAATGTTTAATCAAATTGTTTATTAATAAGGTGTATTCCCTCCCCTAGCCTTAATTACAGCTCTTAATCGATTTTTCATGGACCGTATTAATTTTACCATGAAATCTTGTGGTATAGCATTCCACTCCTCTTCAATGGCATATTGAAGATCTCGAAGGCATGTAGGAGCCGGGCTTCTTCCTCGAACTCTTCGTTTCAGCTCGTCCCAGACATGCTCAATCGGATTGAGATCAGGACTACGAGCCGGCCACTCCATCGCGGTAATTCCAACGTCTTCCATGTAGTCGCAAACTGTTCTAGCGACATGCGGTCTGGCGTTGTCGTGCATGAGGAGAAAGTCTTCTCCCATAAGCCATGCAAGCGGCCTCACATGTCCTTCGAGCACTTCTTTGACATATCGTGCAGCCGTCAAACCTCTCGATCTCGGGCCGGTATTCGCCCCAGTGATGAATACAATGTCAGTTTTAGTGTCCAACATTATGCCACCCCAAAACATACACGATCCACCGCCAAAAGCCACGCGTTCGCTTATGCAGCATTGTGAAAATCTCTCTGATGACCTTCGGTAGACCCTAGAGCGTCCATCATGACCATGTAATGTCATTCTGCACTCATCAGAGAACATAACAGACCGCCATTGGTCATACGTCCAATTTAAATGTTCCCTGGCAAATTGTAGTCGGGCTTGTCGGTGAGCTGTGGTCAATTTGGGGCCATTTGCTGGGCGATGTGAAGTCAATCCTGCTTCACTAAGTCTTCTTCTGACTGTCCACCGACTTATACTAACATTGCGAACTTCTCGAAGCTCTTGTCCCAGTTGAACCGCATTCAGTTGCCGATTTCTTAAAGACCTCGAAACAAGAAAACGGTCATCACGCTCCGATGTTCTGCGTCGCCGGCCAGATCCTGGTCGCCGAATGTACCCACCGGTCTCTTGAAACCTCTGGTACACACGACGAACAGAGTAGCGGCTCAAATTTAGTCGTTGAGCAACTTCACTTTGATTATGGCCTGCTTCGAGCAAGGCTATAACTTGAGCGGCTTCTGCAGGCGTGGTATCCATATTTTTCTGTATGCTTCCAGGAGAGATGTTATCACGTTGACCTTCGGTATGCAACTGATAAGAAATTCAAAAAAACCGACCCTTTTATACTGCGGGTAAGGGGTGCAAGTAGTGACCATGCTATCTTGGGAATTTTGCTAATTTGGTGTACAGCTGATTTCTGTAAGTTACGTAAAGGTCAATAATTTTAATTTCGTGTTTTTTTAAAGCTAAGTTTGTATTCTTTAATATTCTTTAATGATTTGTACTCAATAACTTTAGATTCAAGAAAAAAATCAATAATACACCAAATTATAAGGGGTGTGCGATTTTATTGCTCTCAAGTGTAGTTTGTTAGGTTAATTTAAATAATTAGAAATAATTTGCAACACGTCTGCTTTGTTCGCCGCTCGAGCAGTACATCCTTTAATAGGCGCAGCGGGGTAAGGGTCAGGGCGCAGCGGGGTAAGGGTCAGCGCGGGGGATGAGGGGTTGCAGCCTGTGGACGCGTATCACCCACCGCTATCTGTCGTCGTCGACGCTACGGTGCCGACTATCACTAGCGCGACTCCTGAATGCCAATTCGAGCGTAAAAGACCGCAGTGGAATTTTTACAAAGCCAATTACCAGTTATTGTATTCAATGTTAACTTCTGCTGACTGGAGTACTATGTATGAAATGCATAACTTAGAAGAAATTTTAAATTTATTTTATATGGAATTAGGTCATATTTTAGATGAATGTGTACCAAGGAAAAAGTTTACTCAAGAAAATTCACGCTATAGCTATCCCGAATGGTACACCGGAGAAATTATTAAAGAAATCAAAATTAAAGCTAAACTTCACAAACTGTTTAAAAAATTACGAAAAATACGCTAAATGTAGGGCCCGGTTAAAAAAGTTTATAGTAATTGCTCATAGAAACCATAAATATAAAATACAAAATCAGTTCGCTAAAGATCCTAAGTCATTTTGGCAATATATTAGATCAAAAAAATGTAGAGTTAACAGGCAACGTATTGTAAAAGATTCGCAGAATTTTTTAAATCAGTGTACAGTCAGGAACCACCACAACTAGACGTTCAAGCAGCGATGGCAGAGGTCAGCAGTGCTACCAGTGCACGGGTACATACATAGAGACCTTGAGTCTCAAAGATATACAGGATGCGCTTGCGAACCTCAAGCCAAAGCGGTCATCTGGTCCTGACGGTATACCAGCGTTTCTCTTTAGAGATTGTTCTAGAGTTTTAGCAAATCCGCTGCATTACATATACAGGGTGACTTTGAAGTCGTGGGCAATATTTTAAACTAAGACACTATTAATGATACTTATTGCGTTAGGGCTATATTTACGCAAAATAGAAAAACTGTTATGTAGTTTTTGAAAACGCATGAATGTCCTACCTAGTATCAAGTCATTGCGCGTCGCGCTATACTTTCGCGCACGCGTCAATGCTTGAACTTTGTGACCCCGTTTGAATCAGCTGGTAAATGATAGTCAGCTTAGGACGGTCAAAACTACGTATTAACTACGTAGGTAAATTAGGTAATTATTTTTTGTCGTTTGGCGTATTTAAGAAGTTGGAATCACAATATTTACAATAATTTACATAAAAAATTTGATTACTTACAGTTACACGTACTTTAAAAGATGTTCAAAGTGTTCACCGCCTCTTCGAACACATAGGCCGACGTCTGTGATTGTCTTTCACTATGGCTAACACAAAGGCCTGTGATTTTACAGTTTCAAAAGCCATAATAATTTTTGTTTTTAAATTGTCTCTCGACTCACTTTCCCGCTCATACACAATTCTTTAATTTCACCCCATAAAAAGAAGTCCAGGGGTGTTAGATCCGGTCACCATGAAATGATGAGAAATCCAACATTCGAAGCATTGTGTCCACAATCACTTGCACTGTATTTAAAACTAAAACACACAAACCACTGCAGTCCAAAGGCTTACGTACGAGATGGGGTGCGCGCGCGACGAACGGGAGTTAACATGCATCAATACTCTTACGCAATCGGGACGACACTGGATCGGAAATGTTATAATTTGACATAATATTAGCGAACTAGAGACGGAGCGCGGGTGCGTTTGTACTTGTTTATGAGACGGCGGCGGCGACGGCGGCACAGCTCGGCACACAAAGTCATAAACAAGTACATAGGCGCCCGCGCTGCACTATCTCCGTCTCGCTAGCTAATATTTTGTCAAATTATAACATTTTCGATCCAGTGTCGTCCCGATTGCGTATACCCCGTTTATTCTTACTTGAGACAAATGGTAAACAAACACTGCTATATCACAAATCACGACATTGCTAAAGAATCATGCATTGTATGTCACCAAACTAAGTTGTATAAGCTAGATCAGACATTAACACATTGATTTCCGCTTACTTACTTTGAAAATTGTTTACAAATCACTTTAAAAAGTAATTATTGCAGAAATTCGTACTCCCTATAAAAGTTTTTTCCGCAGATTATAACGACCATAGATAATAACGACTTGTCTGTTTGACATTAAAAAAATATTTTAGTGATGGGATTTTAGTAAGATTTTTGTTAATGTTGAAGACATACATACACGCGTCAATGCTTGAACTTTGTGACCCCGTTTAAGTCATTGAATTACTTACATTTTTATGCTTTTGAGGAAAGGTTATTAATTTATTTTTTTCAAAACGTTATAAGTCTTCAACATTAACATAAATCTTACTAAAATCCCATCACTAAAATATTTTTTTTAATGTCAAACAGACAAGTCGATATTATCCGTGGTCGTTGTAATCCATAGAGTAACTTATACATACTGTAATAGAGTTATCACTTCGTGACGTGACATGTGGCGCCATCTGGTGGCTAAAGATGCAATTACACTTCGATAAAGCTATAACTATAGATAAGTAACGTATATCTACTAGTAGACACTACTAGGGTCTAATAATTTACTGTTTTTTGGTATAATAGCTTTGTGATTTTAAAGATGAATTTGAATTACAAAAGCTTCGCACGAGGTATAATATACAAAAGGTCGAGGTGTAGGGTAAAATATGGAGAAATAAAAGAAATAATCATTAATGACATTGTGTTACGTTGAAAGTGTTGAAACCGGCAACATAACCAATATGAATATGGCCTCCAGTGACGTTCCATTTCAATTCTGGGTTCATAGTTTAGTGCTAAACTTTTATTTTTAATTATGAAACCACGAAGTAGGAATAATACAAGCTGTTAATATAAGAGAACATTTATATTGGCAACACTATCCTCTATGGTTCCTGTCTATTGTCTGTGGTTCACGTCAACCACCACTCTCTCTCTACGTGATGTAGCTGTGTAATAAAAATGTGATTATTATTGTAACTTTCTTCTTCTAAATAAATATGTATCCAAAACAAGTTGTTAATGGATTATTTTAACATGGCAGCAGTCCGTGATTGAAAAGTCATTGAAACTAAAAAGGTTGAAAAGTGATGAAAAATAAAAAGGTTGAAAAGTTTCGGACACGTGGCGGAATTAAAAAGAACTTAAAATGGCAACTAGACACAGCGATGTAAATATTCCAATTTTCGATGGTACAGATTATAGTAATTGGAAAATACGAATAATCAAGTTTCTGCAGTTCAAAAGGTGCAAGGATGTTGTAATGAGAGCGAAAATTAAAACCGATAACGATGAGTGGGACGACAGAGATGTCCAAGCAACAAATTATATTTACAGTGCAATAACCAACAAACAGTTGGAATATATAAGTAAACTTGATTCAGCTTACGAAATAATGCAGAAATTCGACGAGATGTATTTGAAGAAATCAACAGCGTTGCAAATAGTATGCCGACATAACCTCGAAAGTGTCAAATTGAAAAATTATTCTGAAGTGTCTCTATTTTTCGATGATTTTGAAAAAGCTGTAAATGAATAAAAACAAGCAGGTGCTATGGTATCAGAAACAGAAAAATTAAATTATATGTTAAAAGCATTACCAGTAAGTTACAGCTACATAGGTGATTTAATTGATGTCCTGCCAGTGGGTGAAAGAACTGTTGACTATTTAAAGAGTAAAATAAAATTAAAAAGTACAGAAAATGTAAGTGAATCGTCAAATGATACCACAAATGTTTTTAAAGCAGACGCCAAGCCATCATTTAATTGTTTTAGTTGCGGAAAACCTGGCCACCTGAAAAGATACTGTAAATCTGTAATAATAATAATAATCATTTATTTGCTAGAAATGTATGTTTACAAATTAGGTGGTACATATGTTTTAGTGAGTCTCAATACATTTTACCTTACGGCATGCAAACATAAAGGTGTACAAGTTATTAACAATAATTTATTATAATTCATTCGAAATCATTTAAATAGTCTTGTATTGAGTAATAACATTTTTCTGATAATAGAATTATTAGTTGCTTTTTAAACATGTTGATTGGAAGCTCCTTAAGACATTGAGGCAATTTATTATAAATAGTAGGACCCATTGCAAAAATACTCTTATTTAATAAGGCGGTTTTATGGCCACCTGCATATAAGAGGTTTTTATATTGTGATCTTACTGGTCCTACGCGTTTCCTTATGTCCACCAGTGCCTTAAATAAATACATATTGGATTTGACGAATAAAGCTACCTCCAATATGTACAAGCAAGGCAATGTTAATATTTTTAGAGACCTAAATACAGGTTGACAGCTATCGGTGGTCTTGAGTCCTGTCATTGATCTTATGCAACGTTTTTGAGCTCTAAAAATTCGTTCTTTTTCGCAACAATTACCCCAAAATATGACACCAAATCTAAGTATTGACGCTACTAGCCCATGATAAGCTATTATGCTATCTGGAAATATAAACCGTGGTCGAGGACGTGGTTTTTATAATTATCGAGGACGCGGTATTTCTTATAATCAAGGGCGTGGCTTGCCAAATTATCGAGGACATAGTTCACATAATAATAGAGGGCGAGGTTCAGGAAATTATCACCATAATAATCAAGAGAGTCAAGGTAACAGTTTTCATACTACTATCGCTAATAATACTTACACAACGACAGAGAATTACAAGCCAAAGAAAGGTCAAATAAATTGGTTACTAGACAGTGGATGCACAGAACATATCATAAATACTGATGAGTACTTTAATTCTTATGAGGTTTTAAATATACCTGTTAAAGTTAAAATTGGTGATGTGACAATATTAGAAGCTACAAAAATTGGTATTATTGAAACTTATTTTTTAGTCTATGGGCAAAAATCTGAAGTGACTTTGACAAATGTTTATTTTGTAAAAGAAATGAAGGCAAATTTACTGAGCTATTCCAAAATTACTGACAATTGTTCAATCAGTTCAAGCGGGAAATTGTCGAAAATTTACAACAGTTATGGAAAGACAATTGCAATTAAGGATGAAAGACTCTATAAGATGAAAAGTTACATGTATGAAGAAATATTGGAAGCAAATATGAGTAAAAAAAAATATGAGTGTAAAGGAAAAACTACATCGTACTCTAGGCCATATTAACTTTAATAATTTGAAATTAATGTGTGAAAATGAATCATTAGAAGGATTACCTAAAGAAATTGAATATGAATATTTAAAATGTGCAATATGTATTGAAAATAAAATGCATAACTTACCATTTCATAATAATCGAAGAAAAGCAGAGGAGATATTAGAAATTGTACATACAGATTTAAATGGGCCACATCAGACTACAGAATATAATGGAGAAAAATATTTTTTGAGCTTTATCGATGATTACAGCAAATTAGTGAAAGTTTATTGTATCAGATCAAAGGATGAGGTATACGATTACCTAGTGCAATATGTTAATGAGGTACAGAACTTGTCAGGAAAAATGATAAAGGAACTGCGATGTGACAATGGGAAGGAATACATGAATGAAAGAGTTTTTCAGTTTGCAAAAGAGAAAGGAATAATAATAAAACCTTGTCCAGCTGTTATATATGTTCATCAACTAAATGGAACAGCAGAAAGATACAATCGTACTTTAATGGATATGGGTAGATGTCTTTTATCAGAAGCAAAGGTAGAAAGAAGGTTTTGGCCTGAAGTGATTAAAACAGCTGCTTATCTAAAGAACAGAACATTGAAAAATACTATTAAGAGAAAAACACCATATGAAATATTTTTTAAAAGGAAGCCATTTGCTGAATATTTAAAAATGTATGGAAGTAAAGTTTTTGTTAAAATTCCCGAAGAACGGAGAAGGTCAAAATGGGATAAGAAAGCAGAAGTAGGAATTTTACTTGGTTATACTGATACTGGATATAGAGTGTTAATTGACAACAGAGTTATTATTGCTAGAAATTGTGATGTAATTGAGGAAGATGTTAAATTGTGTGGTTTGGAAGGTGAGGATGAAAATGATATTAAATATAGAATGCAAGAAAATGAAAAGGAAGATAAAAAGACACAAGAGAAGAGAGATAAAATAAAATACTTGGAAAATGATGAAACAAATGTAGCAGAAAGTAACGATGAAGGGTCAAATAGAAAATTAAGAAGACAAGTCAAACCTCCACTTCGTTTTGATGAAGAATTTGGTTATTATTGCATATTTTGTAACTACTGTGACGCTTCGGCTCCAATTGATTTTCAGGAGGCGACTACATGTAATGATGCAATGAAATGGAAAGAAGCCATGAATAGTGAGATAGACAGTTTAGTGAAAAATAACACATGGACCCTAGTTAAGAAACCTTCTAAGGGCAAAAAGGTAATTGATGTGAAGTGGGTATTTAAAAGGAAGGGCGAAAATAATTACAAAGCAAGGTTAGTAGTAAGAGGTTTTCAACAAACAAATTGTATTGATGATACTTATTCTCCTGTTGCTAGAATGCCGACACTTAAACTACTATTATCATATTGTTGTCAAAATTCTTTAGTTATTCATCAAATGGATGTTGAAACAGCGTTCCTAAATGGTAGAATATTATCTGAAGTTTATGTAAAGCAACCTATCGGTTATGGAGATGGAACTGATAATGTTTATAAATTAAATAAATCATTGTATGGTTTAAAAGAAAGCCCCAGAGCATGGTATGAATGTTTTAATGATTTCTTAATTAATTTTGGTTTTCGCAGAAGTAAATATGACTATTGTTTGTATGTTAGAAAGGAAAATAACTTAACTGTTTATATTCTTTTATTTGTTGATGATTTATTAATATGTTGTGAAAATATAGAAGTTATTACTGATATAAAAACTAAATTGTCGAAAAGGTTTAAAATGAAAGATATTGGTAAAGTAAAAAACTATATTGGTATTGACATTGAATATATGTATAGTCAAAACAATATCTTAACTTTGAGTCAGAAATCATACATAGAGTCTTTAGCTAAACGTTATAATATTGAGAATGCAAAATTATTTAAAACTCCTATGGAAATAAATTTAAAATTGGAAAAATCTGATATTAATGAGGATATAAAATATAGAAATTTGATTGGTGCCCTTTTGTATATTATTTCAGGTACTAGACCTGAAATATCTTACAGTGTAAATTACTTAAGTAGATTTCAAAATTGTTATAATGAGACACATTTTAATTATGCTTTGAGAGTTTTAAAGTATTTGTATTTGACTAAAGATCTTAAATTAACATATTGTAAAAATAGTAATGCTGATGTTCTAGATTGTTTTGTGGATGCTGATTGGGCAGGAGATATTTTAGATAGGAAATCTACTACAGGATTTGTCATTAGATTGTTTGGAAATACTATTTACTGGAAATCAAAGAAACAATGTAGTGTAACAAAGTCCTCAACATTTGCAGAATATGTTGCTTTATCAGAAGCAGTAACAGAAGTAAATTTTCTTATTTGTCTAATGAATGATGTCTTCACCAAAGTTTGTAAACCAGTTAAAATTTATGAAGATAATTCAAGAGCTGTAGCTATTTCTAAATATGGCAACTTTACAAAAAATTCTAAGCATATTGAAGTTCACTATCATTTTATACATGAAAAGGTTAAGGAAGGAAGTATTGAAGTTGTAAAAATAGACTCTGATAATAACATTGCAGATATTTTTACAAAAGCTTTGGGAAATGTTAAATTCACAAAATTTAGAGAAATGTTAAACTTAAAGGAGTAGTCTTTAAGGATTTGAAACCTGTATCTTAATGTTTTACAATATAAATGTAAGGAGGCGTGTTAATATAAGAGTACATTTATATTGGCAACACTATCCTCTATGGTTCCTGTCTATTGTCTGTGGTTCACGTCAACCACCACTCTCTCTCTACGTGATGTAGCTGTGTAATAAAAATGTGATTATAATTGTAACTTTCTTCTTCTAAATAAATATGTATCCAAAACAAGTTGTTAATGGATTATTTTAACACAAGCAAATTTTAATAAAAATGAATAATATAAAAAATTATGGAACCGAAATAATGCTAATAAACCATGAAGTAAATAGATTCAAATTGTTTCGAAAAAGCGCGAAAAGAAACGGATGCGCAAATAGTTCTCAATAATATCTTACTGTGTCGCTTTTAAGTATAATTTAAACTGTTTGTTAATTTTAATTTAGATTTATTTTGATAGAGTTAAAAAAGATAATTTTCCAAATAAATAAAAAATGTTTTATAACATTTTGTAAAATTTAATTCGAGTAAGATGGTTCTACAAGCGCCATCTTTTGGCGAAAGATGAAACTAATGCCCACGACTGTTTATCCATACAAGTTACGAATGTACTAAGTGCAAAGACTCTGTAATAATCTGTGAAAGAAACTTTTATTGGAAGTACGAATTTTTGCAATAATTACGATTTAAAGTGATTTGTAAACAATTTTTAGTGGAAATCAATGTGTTGATGTCTAATAAATCTACCTTATACAACTTAGTGTGGTGACATACAATGCGTGATTCTTTAGCAATGTCGTGATTTGTGATATAGCAGTGTTTGTTTACCATTTGTCTCAAGTAAGAATAAACGGGGTATACGCAGTCGGGACGACACTAGATCGGAAATGTTATAATTTGACAAAATATTAGCTAGCGAGACGGAGATAGTGCAGCGCGGGCACGTATGTACTTGTTTATGACTTTGTGTGCCGAACTGTTGCCGCCGTCGACTCCGCCGTCTCATAAACAAGTACAAACGCGCCCGCGCTCCGTCTCTAGTTCGCTAATATTTTGTCAAATTATAACATTTCCGATCCAGTGTCGTCCCGATTGCGTAAGAGTATTGATGCATGTTAACTCCCGTTCGTCGCGCGCGCACCCCATCTCGTACGTAAGCCTTTGGACTGCAGTGGTTTGTGTGTTTTAGTTTTAAATACAGTGCAAGTGATTGTGGACACAATGCCTCGAATGTTAGATTTCTCATCATTTCATGGTGACCGGATCTAACACCCCTGGACTTCTCTTTATGGGGTGAAATTAAAGAATTGTGTATGAGCGGGAAAGTGAGTCGAGAGACGATTTAAAAACCAAAATTATTATGGCTTTTGAAACTGTAAAATCACAGGCCTTTGTGTTAGCCATAGTGAAAGACAATCACAGACGTCGGGCTGAGTGATGTGTTCGAAGAGGCGGTGAACACTTTGAACATCTTTTAAAGTACGTGTAACTGTAAGTAATCAAACTTTTTATCTAAATTATTGTAAATATTGTTATTCCAACTTTTTAAATACTTCAAACGACAAATAATAATTACCTAATGTACCTACGTAGTTAATACACGTAGTTTTGACCGTCCTAAGCCGGTTATCATTTACCAGCTGATTCAAACGGGGTCACAAAGTTTAAGCATTGACGCGTGCGCGAAAGTATAGCGCGACGCGCAATTACTTGATACTAGATACTATTTTTTGCGTAAATATAACCCTAACGCAATTAATATCATTAATAGTGTCTTAGTTTAAAATATTGCCCACGACTTTAAAGTCACCCTGTATAACACGTGCTTAAAGCAATCGACAGTCCCGGATCAATGGAAAATTACACGCGTCGTTCCAGTACCCAAGAGTAAAGCAGGTCCCGATGCCAGTGGTTATAGACCCGTTGCAGTTTTGTCCACGCCGGCAAAAGTTTTTGAAGCCGCTATTCAACACTGCATACAAGGGCAAGTCCTAGCGCAACTGTCGGACGTGCAGCACGGCTTCCGGCCCGGACGCAGCACCTCCACCAACCTGCGTAACTTCATGGCACAGGTCATACCGGCAGTCGACGCTGGGATGCAGGTAGATGTGGCGGACTTTGATTTTAAAAAAGCCTTTGACGCCGTAGATAATGATGCCCTATTGAGAAAGCTGGCAAATGTAGGATGTACGCCGCATTTGCTGCATTTTTTTGTCAGCTATATGAGAGACCGTCAACAGTACGTTGACTACAATGGGTACGAGTCGAAGCCGTACTTCACCAGGTCTGGGGTGAGCCAGGGCAGCAATTTGGGGCCTCTTCAATTTATAATAATGATAAACAGCTTGCCGGAGGTCGTCAGACATAACTCATGTTTATTGTTTGCAGATGACCTCAAGTTGCTGCTCGAGGTAAGGGATGAGACAGACTGTGAGCGACTCCAGGGTGACATTGATAGAGTGGTGAAGTGGAGCCATGACAATAAGCTGTACTTCAACGTGTCTAAATGCTCGGTAATATCGTATGGTCGTGCACGCACCCCTATCCGCTATGAGTACAAAGCAGAGGCGATACCCATGCAGAGAGTAACGGAAGTGCGCGATCTAGGGGTACATCTCACACCAGATCTGACGTTTCGCGAACACATTACTAAAATATGTAAGAAAGCGTACAGAAACCTCGGCTTTGTACTTAGGCAGGCACAGGGGTTCACGAGTATTACGACGGGTACTATACGACGCGCTAGTCAGAAGTCACTTGGAGTATGGCGCTGTCATATGGGCTCCACATGAAGCCAAGTACTCTGTCATGTTGGAGCGCGTACAGAACAAGTTCACGCATCACTTGTACTACAGACTGTACGGGGTTTATCCATTGTATCCGCTGATGTACCCCACCCTGTTTGTACTGGGCATGGTCGGGTACAATGAGTTAAGGGTGCGACGACAGTTCACTCTGATCATTTATTTAATTAAGTTGTTACGGGGCAAGGACCACTATCCAGGAGTGCTTCAGTGCTTGCGGTTTGCTGTTCCAGACCGCTATGTGTGGAAGCGCCGGCGCCCGCCACTGCTAGCTATACCAACTGCCAGAACCAATCCGCTGACTAAAGCACCCCTCACGCAAGCAATTCGTATAATAAATAGTCTTCAGGATAGGTTAGATATTTTTTCGTGTTGCTTTAGTCACCTTATAACATTAATTTTATATAGAGTATGTTACGAAAGCAACAAATAGTGTTAATTTATGTATATTGTTAATTTTATTACTTAAGTTAATTTCTATAAAGATAACATTGTTATAACTATAAGATTGTGTTGTTTTAGGTATAAGTTATGTTTGTGTAGTTTGTTGTTATTTAAATAGTAATTATTATAAATGTAAGCTTAGCTATCGCATTAGGTTTCTCAACCTGTAATGGTAGATTAAGTTTTTATAAATAAATAAATAAATAATAATAGCTAGTCCAAATGACTGATTAAAATTTAAGAGAGAAATAATAATTTATACAGGGTGGCGCTACCACCCCGACATTAATTTAACACACGTATACATTACCATATTATTATTCAATAAATGAAATTTAAATTCATTAAATGTTAATATTTACGGAGTTATGAATTTTTAAAAAATAATGCCAGTTAGAGCAACCTGTACGTAAAGAACCATCGCGAAGCGGTCATTTGCCGGGGTCACGAATGTCAACAAAACATCAATGAACTTTAAAGTGAGTCAGCAATACTGTCAGGTTCAAACAAATCCGTAAGCCCGAGCGTCGCAGGCGACGCGCGCGTCCTCTCTCTCTCTCACGCCGCGCGCCGGCCTTATCCAGCCGCTCAGCTGCTCAGTGCCATCCGGGCATCCCTGAACTTGACACACTTTTTGTCACTCGTGCGTATAAATCCTTTAATGTTTTGGTAATGGTTTCCGAGAAAGGGACTCTTACGTATTTGGTGTTGTCTTTATTTATTCTAATGTAATCACCGTAATCAGGACAATAATCAGATTACAATACTGTGATAAACACGCTTTGGATTGTTTTAGTTACTTGATTGTGATCTCAACTCTTGTGAATTGTGTAAACCTGTGATGACAAATACTAACTAGAAATCGACGCACTAATGTAGGTACTTTTCAGCATGTCCGCGAAAACCCAGACCGACCGCCTACACGGCAAAACCGAATGAAACAATGAAAACCTACAATTGTGCGAAAATGTTCTACAACGTTTCGAAAATCAATCAAAACTAGCCTTCGCCAAACCGCAATGCATTTTCAAGGCCACCACAAAACTATCTAGCTTTAATAGATATTAAAGCGGGAAAATTGAACCCATTAAAATTTAACAAAATTAACGGCGTTTAGCTTTTTGTGTGCGCAAAAAAATAAAATAAAATAAATGCAGTTAAATAAATTTAGTGATTAATGAACTAATAGTACCAAATAAAAGTGCGTGTTATGATGTTTAACTAAGCACCTCCGCTGTAGGTACGATCTGTGTTTGTGATATTATGCCGCGCCGCCAAAATCGGACCGAACATGAGACAGTGATTGCGCCGTGTTTGCGCTGTGTGAATCTTCGATGTGTAGTTGAATGAGACTCGTCGACAAAGTTACAATGGTTTATTCTTAGTGAACTTGTACAATATTAACCCTTAGCCACCTGACGTCGGTCTCAGAGACTCTAGCGGTTTTATTTTTGATTTTTTTCCGTTGCTTTACGCGCGACGCAGTTGTAGGTCAACGTACTTTTTCCTCTACCCCGCCAGTACGCGTCACGCGCTCGGCAGCTCCGGACGCGCTCGCGCTTCGTTATTACAGGTAATATTTTTATTCATGCGGTCTGTATGACCGGCGTCAGGTAGTTACGTAACTTTTGTGAAATTATATTGTGGTTGTTTTTTTTAAGCTAACAATGTCTGAAATGGAGAGAAATATAATTAGGTGGTTAGACGAAGTTGAGACAGATACAGAAAATGGGTTTTCTATACCAGAACTTCCTAATGAAGACTGCAGCGACGTAGAAGATGTGCCATTAGAACACATTATGGACGAAGAACGCCAGTCTGACTCAGAGGTGGAAGGTGAAGGGAGTGAGATTCAACCTAACGACCAAGAAAACAACAGCAATGCTCCGTTGGAGAATTCATCTTCTGACGACGATGTTCCACTATCAAGGTACCGTAACTACTTTGGTAAGAACCGATTTCGTTGGTCTTCTCGTCCTCCAGTATCAAGATCAAGGACCATGCAGCATAACATAATATTGCAACCACCCGGCCTCAAGCGTGATTTTCAGGGTGTTTTCCATGAAAATACCAGACCTGTTGATTTGTGGCGCTTATTTTTCATCGAAAGTATGTTGGAAGAAATAGTAAAGCATACTAATGAAAAAATTAGAAAAATTCGACCTAATTACCAAAGAGAAACAGCTGTTCATGATTTAGATATATTAGAACTGAAAGCTTTTATTGGTATGTTATACTATACTGCCATATTCAAAGAAAATCATACGCACTATACTTCTTGGTACAGTCAAGACGGCACAGGTAGAGAAATATATCGATGTATTATTAGTAAGAATAGATTTGAGGTACTGCTAAATTGCCTTCGGTTTGACGATGCAAATACTCGTACTGAACGTCGCAATCTTGACTTAGCTGCACCTATATCGCAACTTTTTGAAATCTTTGTTCAGAACTGCAAAAAAGTTTGTTCCATTGGCAGCTATGCCTGTATTGATGAAATGCTAGTTGCCTTTCGTGGTAAATGCAAATTTAAAATGTACATTCCAAAAAAACCGCACAAATATGGATTGAAAATCATGTGCATTACTGATGCTCAAACTGGATATTTGTTGGACGCTTACTTGTACTTAGGAAAAGATTCTGATGGTATAGGTCTATCAGCTGAGTACCAAAGGTTGAATAAACCTACCCAGGCAGTGTTAAGACTAATAACATCAATAGAAGGTACGCACAGAAATGTGACCACTGATAATTGGTTCACATCAATGGAGCTTTTGAGTGTGTTAAATCAAAAACAGCTGACATTAGTAGGTACCATGAAGAAAAACAAGCGCGAAGTCCCACCACAATTTTTGCCTAGTCGTGCTAGAGAAGTTGGATCGGCTGTTTTTGAATTTACATCCGCTGCTACACTCACATCGTTTGTAGCAAAACCTAACAAATCTGTACTTGTTTTGTCCAGCATGCATCATACGCCAACCATTGATCCAAACACGGGAAAACCGGAAATGATACTGTTTTACAACAGTACAAAGGGCGGCGTCGACATGCTAGATCAGAAATGTGCAATATACTCCACGTCTAGACGAACTCAACGATGGCCAATGGCCATATTTTATAGAATTCTGGATATATCTTCAGTAAATGCGTACACTGTTAGTAACATGAACCAAGCACAATCAAAAGTACCAAGGATGATTTTCATTAAACAATTGGCAGAAGACCTAATAAAGCCTCACTTGGAGCGACGAGTAAATAGTTTTGGTTTGCAAAGAGAACTTCAGTGCGCCATACGCCGAATTTTAAAAATGGACCCAATACCAAGTACGTCATCTTCTGAAACAACTGAAAAACTTGAAAAAAGAAAAACATGTTCTACTTGTGACCCTAAAAAGAAACGCAAAACTGCCTATTTGTGTTTTACATGTAAGAACCCAATTTGCATTGAATGCAGTCAAAAAATGTGTGTGGATTGTCGTCGCAATTTGTAAATATTTATGCCTCGCAATTTTGATAAAAATGCGATTTTATTGTGCCCAAAAATATTCTATGCCATTCTAAATATATATTATTGTTGATAAATATGTACGGATATCGTAATTTTAAGGATTTTTACTACAAGATCTCAAATTTCTCAAGATCCTATTTTTTTTTTCTAAAATAAGTAGACTTTTTGTTTGATGTTGATTTTTAATATTTTTATGTACACTTTTCCACAGTTTAACCATGGAAAGTTGTAATATGAATAAAAACTGTTATGATCACAAAGCTTTGACTTTTATTTTATGCTATTATTTTAACTTTCTTAAGAATATGCACAAGCGGTCTCTATGACCGACGTCAGGTGGTAATGATTCTGAAACACACGTCAGGTGGCTAAGGGTTAAATAATAAAACTGTTAAAAAGGGTCTGTCTACGTCGTTGATCGTTGTGTGTGCGCGCGCGCGGTCCCAGTCGGAGCGCACGGCGAAGAATGGCGGCCTCTCGCCATCGTAGCGGAGCGCGCCGGCGCTGTTTGCGTCCTTGTCTGTCGCACGCATGTGGTCTCGCTCTGCGGCGAGGCGAGTGAAGTTGGCACCCGGGGCCGGCTGTGACGTCGAAGCCGGAACATGCTCCCGGGGGTTGATGAGTAGTGATGAGTCAACAGGTAGAGTCGACAGGAAGAGTGCACAGGTTGTTGTAGGCCCTCTGAATGGTGCCCTTCCTTGTGAGCACGTCGGCCACCCTGCTGATCTGGTCCGGCCCCGGGTGCAGCTTGACCACTCGACCCACCAGCCAGAGCAGCGGTGGTTGATGCCTGTCCTTGATCAGCACCAGGGCTCCCACCTTGAGGTCAGCTCCAGCACCGGCCCTCCATTTACATTTCTGTTGGAGCAAAGTGATATATTCGTCTGAGAATCTGAGCCAAAAGTGTTGTCTCAGCTTTTCTATTCGTTCGTATCGCTGTAGTCTGCCCATGTTGACGTCAGTGAGTGGTGGATGCGGAACTGATAAGAGAGTTCGTCCAATAAGGAAATGAGAAGTTGTAAGGCAGGACAGGTCTGTGGGGTCTGTAGATAGAGGATGAAGGGGTCGGGAGTTTAGAACAGCCTCTATTTGTGCTAGGCAGGTTGCTATTTCCTCATATGTGAGATGTGTTAATCCTAAGATGCGTTTTAGGTGATGTTTAACCGATTTTACAGCTGATTCCCATAGCCCGCCAAAGTGTGGAGTGTAAGGTAGTATAAACTTGAAGTCTATGCCCTGATTAGACATTTGTGTTTGGATGTTACCTGAATATGTTTGAAAGAATGAGTGAAGATCATTGCTTGCCCCAACAAAGGTAGTGGCATTGTCCGATGAAATGGTTTGTGGCCTGCCACGGCGGCTTATGAAACGATGATGAGCAGCAAGGAATGCCTCCTTGGTAAGGTCCGTGACTAGATCAAGGTGAAGGGCCTTTACTGCAAAACACACAAAGACACACACATAAGATTTCGTGAGCTTGCTACCCCTGCCCTTTCGATCTGCAATCAACACTGGCATAGTAATTCCTGTGTGTAGGAAAGGAGACTCCAAGTGCGTTCTGTCAAGCGGTACCCATTATGGGCTGGATAGGTTTAGATTTAAAACGTAAACATCGTACGCAGCTGTGGACAGTTCGCCTTGCGAGGTTCCTCCCTCCTAGTGGCCAGTATGTTTGTCTGATGTGTGATAGTAGTAGTTGTGGGCCTGCATGTAATAAATCTAAGTGTTGTTTGTGAAAAATGATGCGTGTAAGGTGATGTTTACAATTTAACAAAATAGGATGTTTTACATTGTAACAATAATTTGAATTGTTAAGGCGCCCTCCAACACGCAGTATATTGTTATGATCTATGAAAACTGACAGTGAATTGAATGTGTGTTTATTGTGTAAGGGTTGGCCTGATTTAATAATGTTATATTCAGCAGGAAACATTTCACGTTGTGCGATTTGTAGCACAATGTTTTCCGAGATCTGAATTTCTGATAAAGATATAATACCTGTGCTTTTGTGTTGTGGATTTTTACTGTTTTGTATAAATCTGTTAATGTATGCTACTATTCTGAGTATTTTACTGTAGGAACTTGTTTTGTGAATGAGTTGTGATATGCTGTTGTCGTTAGTGTTTTCTGTAGTGACTGTATGTACTGATATTTCTGGAAGTGGTGTCTGTATGTTTGTTTCTGGTGTTTTTGGGAAGTTAATGTCTGTCTGATGAAGGAATTTCGGTCCATGCCACCACAGCGCTGACTCAATGATGAGGTCAGCCCTCACCCCGCGAGAAACCAGGTCCGCAGGGTTGTCTTTTGACGGCACGTAACTCCATCTGTTATTAGAAGTAGAATCTTGAATTTCACCTACTCTATTACGTACAAACGTTTTTAAACGGCTTGGCGCAGTGTTAAGCCAGCCTAGGACGATCATTGAATCGGTCCAGTAATAACACTCATTAATTTCTATTGTGAGTGATTGTAAAATTTTAGTGCAAAGTCTTGTGCCTAGCAACGTTCCACATAACTCGAGTCTAGGGATTGTCACAGGTTTTAAAGGCGCTACTTTATTTTTAGAAGCTAGTAACCTGACGCATACTTTTCCTTGTCTGGTGACAGTTCTAATATACAGTCTGGAGCCATAAGTCCATTAGCACATCAAGGATCATATTCGCTTGCATGCTACTGCGTATACATGTGTGCGTGACGTCAACGCAAACATTTCACCGTCATACAGTATAACTACAAGAAGATGACAGTGTGTGGGTAATCCTAGACAAAGATAACAATATATCTGTTCTCTTTCCTATTAGTGTGGAATGAACCATAGTCAACAAGTTAATTTTCAAATCTACCTACAACATATTCACAATTTTATAATTTAACTAAAACTACCTCATAATTTCTGCGGTGTCTTAATGAAATATTACATAAATTTGATCACGTGTAACAATGTGTGACTTGGAAATGAGTGGCAGTCGGTTCGAATCTCAAGTGATCGCTTTTATTTTTCTTTGCTTTTTTATTACTTATAAGCAACATTATTATATATTTTTGAATTAATGTTTTTATAATAAGTTATGTATAATATTTATTTATATATTATATAAATATATACTTAAATTAATATTATTACATATAATAAATCATAACTTTAGGTTCAAATAAAACAATAATAGGTAATTTGAATAAACATTTATTTATATTATTATTACTAGTAACTTATTAGTTAAAATATATATATATTAAGTTTGTTTTACATTTAAATAAAAAAAGTGTTATTATAATATACTTCTAACTCTCGTCCGTGTGGTGTCCGGATATAAAGAATAGCACCACCCCATATCCTCCACTGGGTGTCGTAAAAGGCGACTAATGGACCTTAAGACCCAGTGCACTGTACCAAGCACCTTGGGTCACCCGAATGGTTGCGGGTAAACAACCAACAATCGCATTCCCAAAGAGGGTTAGTGTCAGGCAGGCGGCCGACTATAAAACCATAGCCAAAACTTTAAGCAATATGTCTAAAAGACGTGTTGCGCCGACCCCAAGTAAAAATTGGGATAAGGGCAGGGGAATGATGAATGATGATAATATACTTCTAACTATATGAGATTATAGCTTAATATATTCATTTTCTCAAAGAGATTCTCAAAGAGAAAAGAAGATTGAAGCGTAACCCCAATTTTACAATCATAAACTAACTAACGTAAGACTTTATTATGACCAGCACGCCCACGGTAAAAAACACAGCGTATTATTCAATATTTAGTATAGCCTCCATTATTTTCAATGTAGCTAAGCAGACGTCGCCGCATGGAGGCCACAATATTTGCATATACATATATTTAAACTGCTCAGGATATCTCTCATCTCGTGCTTCCCATTTTTGAACCAATAAACCCCATACATTTTCAATGGGGCTTAGATCAGGGGAACGTGCTGGCCACGGAATAACTTTAATGTCAGTATGCTTGCTAAACCACTCTTTTACAACACTGGCACGATGTATCGGACAATTATCTTGAACAAAAGTTAGGTCACTACAGTCTTCTATGGGGTAAACATTAGATACGCACAGTCCGTAGCATTATGTCACTTAAAACTTCGACGTAATTAGAGCTGTTCGCACGCGTAGATATAAATTCCAATTCACCCGGCCCTTGAGCACTAATCCACCGTGTTCACTATTCTACTGTTCAATTATTCTACAGCTGTTTCATATTCTTTGATCATGACACGTCGCTGAGTCGGGTTCATAAGCGGTGGCTAACTACCTTTTCTCTCGAACCCAACGGCTCACTGCATTTCTGTAAAAAACGAAAATGTTATTATTATCTTGCAACATGTGAATAAATAAAAAAATATAAACCACAACAATCATAATTAAATTAATAAAAAAATACTTACACAGCCGGTTTGATTTGAAATTTGAGAAATGTTTACAGTAAAGTAGAAATATTTAAATATTTATATTTTGATAGACAATATTTGCCCTGGCATCAATAGCAATATTTGCTTGCATCTTGATTAAAGATAATCGAACAACAAACTAATTGCAATAATAACACAAACTCTCTGAACAAAGTTTACGAACAAATGAATACCAATATCTATGCGCCCCACCAGACAGTCGCGGTCTCGGTCGCGACAAAACAGGTTTGTCACTAAAGCATTATCGTTATATCGCGCTCTTTCTAAATAGGTAATGATGAAAGAGTGCGGGAACCGTGTATGTGTGCAAAATGTAATGTGTATTTGTTATGTAAAGAGGTCGTAAGCGCCACTTGTTTTGATGCCATAAATTTTTGAAATTGGTACTGAACTTAAGACCCCTACTGTACACACATGCTCCATAGGCACGTTCTGAGGCGTCCGTAAAAACGTGGATTTGCGTTGTGACAGCCATGTCACTGCAAACCCAACGTGGTATGCGGCTATGATTCAAGGCTGATAGTGACTTGATAAAGGACATGAATCTTTCTTTAATATCATGTGATACTTCACTGTCCCAACTGCATTTATCTAACCATAATTTTTGCATAAGTATTTTTGCCTCGACTGTACATGGCCCAATCAGTCCTAATGGGTCGAAAACTTGGCTAATTAGTGATAAAATTACTCGTTTAGTTACTTTCTTTCTGTTAGAATCAATGTTTATAGAAAAAAGTAAGTTATCAGCTTTGGAGTCCCAGTGTAATCCTAAAGTCTTGTTAGGTAATGATTCATTTAAGTCGAATGTTTTTCTTTCTGAATGTGAGTCAGTATTGTGAGATATATGCTGTAAGATTTGTGAATTATTAGATTGCCATTTTCTTATGTTAATCTTTTCTATGTCTTTCCATATTTAAGCTGGCAGTTTGTAAGATTTTTGTAACATCTTTGCCTAGTTCTATTACTGATGGAATTGTGTTTCCTCCACTTAAAAAATCGTCGACGTAGAAGTCTTTAAGAATGGCCTGTTTAGCATCAGCATTGGTACAGTGTTCTGCAAGTGATACTAAACATTTCGTGGCAAGGTAGGGCGCTGATGCCGTACCATATGTTACAGTATTTAGAGTGTACGATGTAATGGGTTCATTTGGGTTAAATCGAAATAGAATTTGTTGTAGTGAACGCTGTGAGGGTTCTACTAGTATAGCTCTGTACATTTTTTCTATGTCTCCTGTTATAACGTATTTGTGTTGTCTGAATCTGAGTAGTATGGACAGCAAGTCTTCTTGAACCATTGGTTTAACCATCTGTATGTTATTAAAAGATTTACCTGTAGATGTTGCAGCTGAAGCGTCAAACACGACCCGCAGTTTAGTGGTTGTGCTTGAGTCTTGAACAACCCCGTGGTGAGGAAAGTAGTAATTAAATTTTTGTTTTGTGTTCTGTTCATTTTCTGTCATGTGACCTAGTGCCTGATATTCTGCCATAAAACGTAAGTACTCCTCTTTTAGAAGTGGGTCACGTTGTAGTCTGCGCTCCAAGGAGAGAAAGCGTTGCTTGGCCATTGCATACGAGTCGCCGAGAACTTCAGGTGAGGCATTCAATGGTATTGTTACTATGTACTTACCTTCATCATCGCGTCGCGTATTCTCAGCAAAACTCTGCTCACAAGCTCGTTCCTCCTTGGATAACTGATGCACTGAAGATACTGATTCTAATTCCCAGAATCGAGTAAGTTGTGTGTCATCATTCTGTGTTAAATTGCAATAAATTTATTGTTCCAAGCTAAAAATTGCATTTACATGATTGTTTATTAGAAGTCTTTCGTTATCAAATCTGTTTAATAATAAATTCCAAGCAATGTCATAGTTGTCTGCTTTAAACTCTAGACTCTGAATAATTAAAGCTGCACTGCCTTTTACAGAGGCACGCAGGTAGTGAAATTTGTTGATTTGACTAATAGTTTTGTTATTGTGTATTAAGGAAATATACATATCTCTAAATACGAGCCAGTGCTGAAAGTTGCCGTCGAAGGAAGGCAGGTTGATTTTGGGCAGTCTCACGAAATCCTGGCGTGCGCCTTCAGCCCCGCTGTCGGAGGCGTTGGAGTCGCGTCGCACTGCCTTGATCACGTCACGGCGCCTCGCGGCCGCGTTGAGCATCGTGGTGGCCTGCGCTAGCAGCGCGAAGAGTCTGTCATCGAACTGCATGCGCTCGTCGTAGATGCCTTCATCATCGGAGTCAGCCAGCACCTCGATCTCGTTCTGTATGGTGTCAAATTGCAACGCTAAGGCATCCATTTTGGAAAAACGGCATTGTAATTCTGCGATTTGTGTTTCTGTCAGTGATTCGCTGCATGATAATGATTTTAAAAAGTTATTGAAATGTGTTAATTTAGCTTTAACGCTAGCACGTGTTTTAATGAGTTCTTTATGCCGCGTTTCACTCATTTTGAATGTAGCGAGCCTGTGCAAGTGTTGAGCGGCAATAAAGCGGGAAAGCAAAGAAAAAATGCAAGCGTGAGCAGAGGGCGAAATGCAATCACACATAAGAAAATGCCACACCTAACCCACGCCGTGCACGTGTAGCGCTGCTCCATTGGACATGTAAATTGGAAAAGAGGAAGGAAATTGGAACGAACTCACTCTCTTAGATTCTGCAGTTTTCTGACTTCTGGTTGTTTCGTCGTGCACGTGGCGTCGCCATTTGCTGGTTCGTTTTTTTTTTCGCGAAGGACCAATGATTGCACCGTGTTTGCGCTATGTGAATCTTCGATGTGTAGTTGAATGGGACCTCGTCGACAAAGTTACAATGGCTTATTCTTAGTGAACTTGTACAATATTAAATAATAAAAACTATTCAAAAGGGTCCTTCTACGTCGTTGATCGTTGTGTGTGCGCGCGCGCGGTCCCAGTCGGAGCGCACCGGCGAAGAATGGCGGGCCTCTCGCCATCGTAGCGGGGGCGCGCCGGCGCTGTTTGCGTCCTTGTCTGTCGCACGCATGTGGTCTCGCTCTGCGGCGAGGCGAGTGAAGTTGGCAACCCGGGGCCGGCTGTGACGTCGAAGCCGGAACAGACAGTTTATGCCTACAAGTCGCGACGCGTTGCCAGCTGGCGCGCCAAGCTGTTTGTACCTACGCGTGCCGGCGTGCGACGTTGCCGCACCGAGTAAACGTAAGCCCGCTAGTCGTAGGGTAAGTTATTTGATGAATGAACTTTCGTTGAGAAGACAGTTTGAGATAGATTTTTATTATTTAGTTTGTTTGAAAAAAAAAGTCTTTCAGTTTACGTAATATCAAAACGTATCATGACTCAAATGATTCATGGTTACTAGTCCTAAACCGTGTGTTAAATTAATGTCGGGGTGGTAGCGCCACGCTGTATATAGGTAAAGATAATTGTTTCAATAAGTCAGGTAATAAAAGCGATATTAGTAATTTTAGACCGATATCAATTTTACCCGCGTTCAGCAAGATTTATGAGAAATTGATATTGAAACAGCTCTTAATACATTTCAATCTGAAGACCCTCCTTCATAATGAGCAATATGGTTTTTACTAAGGGACGCTCTACTACCGACGCCGGTGTAGCTTTACTCAGGCATGTTTATGATGCCTGGGAGAACTCGCAGAATGCTATTGGGGTGTTCTGTGACCTGTCTAAGGCATTCGACTGCGTCCATCATAATACGCTAATTTGTAAACTTAAACATTACGGTTTAAAAAGTAGATCACTAGATTTAATTTATTCATATTTAAGTGATAGGTATCAATGCGTCGATGTTAAAGGAAGTAAGTCTACTGGACTTCCTGTCAAACTAGGGGTACCGCCAGGGGCTCAATACTCGGTCCATTCTTGTTCCTAGTATATATTAATGACCTACCATTTTTTTTAAAAGAAACTTGTAACGTAGTGCTTTTTGCCGATGACACTTCCCTAATTTTTAAAGTAAATCGAAATAGAGATAATTTATTAATGAAGTAAATAGTGCCTCTCACTCGGGTGACACAATGGTTCTCGGCTAACAATTTAGTATTAAATGCCAAAAAACAAAACCAAATGTGTTAAATTTGCAATGCCTAACGTAAGAAATCTTGGTCCAAATATTTTAATAAATGGTGAAGTGCTTGAGGCCTGTAGAGTCAAACGGTTTTTCTGGGTATCACAGTTGATAATAAACTGAAGTGGTCAGCACATATTGCGTACCTCGCGGGTAAGCTAAGCTCAGCGGCCTATGCAGTTAGGAAAGTTAGACAGATTACTGATGTGGACACAGCTCGCCTTGTTTACTTCAGCTACTTTCATAGTATCATGTCATATGGCATACTGTTGTGGGGCAAGGCGGCAGATATACAGTCAATTTTTATTTTACAAAAACGTGCCATCAGGTCTATCTACCAGCTAGGCTCAAGAGATTCTCTTAGGGAACGGTTTAAAGAGATAGGCATTCTAACTGTAGCATCGCAATTTATTTTGGCCAATATATTATTTATTAGACAAAATTTACACCTGTATACAAAGAAAAGCGATATTCATGGCATTCATACACGTAATAGACATAAATTATGTGCCTCTTCACACCGATTACACAGGGGTTCACAACTCATTTGTAGGACTCGGTATTCGTTTTTACAATAAAGTGCCTCTCAGATTAATTGAGTTACCTTTTAACTCATTTAAGTCTACAATAAAAAATAATCTTTGTAAAAAGGCATATTATACAATAAACGATTATTTGAATGATAAGAATAGTTGGCCGCTGTGACACGCACAAGACGGCTCTGTATGGATTACCTGACATTAATTATTTGGTTTAATTTTAATGTAATTTGATAGGCATACTCTGTGTATGTAACATTGTGTTACCTATTTTGTTTTATTTTTAATACGATTATACGTTATTGCTTGACATCATTATTATTTTGAAATGTATAATTATATTAATTATAAAATTTAATTATGTACTTGGACCATAATGGTCAGGGATTGTGCCATGAATCAGTGTTTGGGTATACCTAGTCTTGCCATAAATATTGTAATAAAGAAAAAAGAAAATTGTTTAACTGCAAATAACATTTATTACTTTTACAGTGTGTCAGTTTAATACATAAATATAAAACAATTAAAAAATATAAAAAGCTTATTCGAAGTGGTCTCCATTGGCTGCAATACAGGTCCTTTAAACGATGAGGCCAGTTATCAATAGAAGCACGCACTCTTTCCATGGGAAAATTCTTCACTGCCAATCGTATAGATTGGTTTTAGGGACTCCAAATTATCATGGCGTTTAGAGCAAGCTGTACTCTCTAAAAACTGACCACAAATCATAATCCAGCGGATTAAGATCGGGACTAGACGACGGGCCAGTCTTCAGCTCTGATGAAGTCCGAAACGTTCGATTCCAACCCAAGACTGCGTGGACCGAGCTTTATGACCCGGCGCCGAGTCTTGCTGGAAGGACCATACTTGGTTATTGAACATGGTGATGTTAAGGGGCTTAACTACCTTCTCAAGAATGGTATCTTGATACACTTGTGCCGATGTTTTGATACCTTTTTCACAAAAATATGGCTCAGTCACTCCTTCATAGCTAACACCCCCACCAAACCATCACTGAAGTCGGATAATGTCCACGTTGCACTCTGTCGACTAATTGGGAAGCTTCCTTAGAGCTTTGAGCATAAATACGGTCATTTTGTTTGTTAAAAATGTTGCTCAATTGTAAAAATTTTCTCATCCGTAAACAAAATTTTTCTGTGACCCTCCCTTTGCGTACCGCTTCAGTAGTTGTTTCGATTTTAACCACCCTATTCTTCTTTAAATTATCAGTTAAGAAATGGCCAGTGCGTCTCTTATAGGCTGCAAGTCCCTAAGTCATCTTTTAAAATACGCGACATGGTTTCTAGGTGCTATCTTCATTTCCCGAGATAAAATCTTTTGGCTTTCGGACAGGATTTCTTCGAATTCTTTCCCCTTACTGCTTTGACCACCTTTTTCCTACGAACACTACGTGGACGGCCAGATCTTTTTCTGTCACAAACAGAGGAGGTCTCATTGTACCTATTAATAGCCCGGTACACAAAACATTTTACTAATACCAAGTGTATGGAGAGTTTTATTTTTGTAGAGGAAAAATTGCATTTGGCTCCATACCTACTTTGAGTAATGCTATCACAGCGATTCGGTTCTCTTTATCACCCCACACCATTTTAATATCGCAAAATATTTTACAATGTATTGGCGCCAAAATGAGAAAACACAATGAACAATCGTATAAAAATGACAGATTCGAAATTCAAATGTAATATTTTTTTATAATTAAGTGTAACAGTATTTATGGCCAGACTAAGTAGTTTTTACTTTGTATTCATTTATTAAGCCGGCAGTAGATTCGTCATGCTCCCTTAGTCCGCCACTGCCTGCGGTGGCGTCTTGGGTCGGGTCACCTCCTTCCCTCAAATATGGCGAGGGAGGTGATGGGCTGACCCCTGCGTCATACTCGTGAACGGGTGCTGCTTGCGGTGGCTGGTCGGTCCTGCTGACCTTGGGGCCCAGTAATTAAAAAGTTTTTTCTTTTCTTTTTCGTAGTTTTTTATCGACCTAAAACATTGATTTATCTGGCACGGTTCCTACCTTACTATAATATTATTATAATGTAAAAGAAAGACAGCGTGCTGCTGGGGAGTTTGTTGCGCCGTTTCTTCTCCCGTAGCGAAAGCACAGGAAGCGGTGAAGGGTGGGCGATGGGGTGCTGTCTAATATGATTTTGACGTTCGGAAAGTGCTACATTGTAGCCTATTTTGAATAAATGACTTTTGATTTTGATTTTGATTTTGATTTTAATATTTTGTTTTCCATTTGCTATGCTATATACATAGGTATATTGATTTGCTATATTATATTATGTGATATCGTCGCTGCGCCTGCAAAGCTCCACAATATGTGTCTTTTGTGAGATT
Organism: Chrysodeixis includens; assembly: GCA_941860345.1. Taxonomy (NCBI): domain Eukaryota; kingdom Metazoa; phylum Arthropoda; class Insecta; order Lepidoptera; family Noctuidae; genus Chrysodeixis; species Chrysodeixis includens. The sequence goes on from CALNXA010000009.1 coordinate 52,683, forward strand.
TTGGAAAACTTTTTTTTTTTATTTGGGACATAAGATTCATTTTTTTTTAACATTCAAAATACACATTTGGAGGTTTGGCAGGCCGCAGCGATGTGATGTAACGAAACGGTGGCCAAAGTTAGTTGTTTTTTGTTTAAATATTTTGTTTGAAAAGCATAAAAAAAGCTATGAATATTATTTTAATTTTGATCATTTCTAAATTTTGATCATTTGAGAATTTTTTAAAATGTTTTGTTAAATACTGTATACTGTAATAATACTGTATACTGTAATAATACTGTGTACTGTAATAAATCAAATAAAATGATTTTAGTTAACAAAACTTGATAATTTGCTTAAATTACCCCCCAAATTTCAATGTGTCCTAGGGTACAACGTACTACTGGCCTAGGTACATAGGGTATGTTGTACCTTGGCCTCATTTCCCATTTTTTTTTAATTTAAAAAATATTATGTTAGTATTAAATATACATTTCTGATATTTTTTTGGTGAGTACCCAAATAATTGACATTTCAAAATATGCAAAAATGTTTTGTGGTGCTGCACGTCAAATCACAATAAAAAAATATATTTCTAAAAAACCGGCCTAGGTACAGTAGGGGTCTTAAGTCCATAACCGATTTCACAAATTTATGGCATCAAAACAAGTGGCGCTTACGACCTCTTGACATAACAAATACACATTACATTTTGCACACATACACGGTTCCCGCACTCTTTCATCATTACCTAGTCAGAAAGAGCGCGATATAACGATAATGCTTTAGTGACAAACCTGTTTTGTCGCAAACCGTGACCGCGACTGTCTGTGTGGGGCGCATTAGCGCATAGATATTGGTATTCATTTGTTCGTAAATTTTGTTCAGAGAGTTTGTGTTATTATTGCGATTAGTGTGTTGTTCGATTATCTTTAATCAAGATGCAAGCAAATATTGCTATTGATGCCAGGGCAAATATTGTCTATCAAAATATAAATATTTAAATATTTCTACTTTACTGTAAACATTTCTCAAATTTCAAATCAAACCGGCTGTGTAAGTATTTTTTTTATTAATTTGATTATGGATTGTTGTGGGTCTATATTTTTATAATTATTCATATGTTGCAAGATAATAATAAAATTTTCGTTTTTTACAGAAATGCAGTGAGCCGTTGGGTTCGAGAGAAATAACCCGACTCAGTGACGTGTCATGATCGAAGAATATGAAACAGTAGAATAATATTGTGAACGTTTGGCGGTGGATTTGTGCTCAAGGGGGCCGAGTGAATTGGAATTTATACCAACACGTGCGAACAGCTCTAATTACGTCGAAGTTTTTAGTGACATAATGCTACCGACTGTGCGTATCTAATGTTTACCCCCATAGAAGACTGTAGTGAACTAACTTTTGTTCAAGATAATTGTTGACAATCAATGCAATATACATAGCATTAAATTTAACATATAAATAAATTAAGTTTAATGTGGCAATAATTTAATATTGGCAACACTGATTGCAAAAACAAAAATGTCCTTCCGGTTAAGATATTGTTCTCTCGCTGACTGTTGTGTGTGTACTTAAAATATATCTCTGCGTATTCAAGAAAAACCTCATTGTTTTACTCAAAATCCTTCAGGTTATGGGCCCAGACACATAATCCTGCGAAAGGTATAAGTAAGACAAAAGGTCGGACACTGCTTCGTCGTAAAATAAAAACTCGTGCCGGTGCGGGTGCCGGTTTTGAGGTTAGGTGGACGAAAATTACTTGTTATTACGAAAATAACAAGGAAGGGACAAGCAGGAAGGTAAAATAATGGAGGAGAACAAGACGGCAACATCCCATATCAAATTGGAAGGTGCATCCAATTGGAATGTTTGGAAATTTCAATCCACCATCTTACTACGCAGTCAAGATCTACTAAGCGTGGTACAAGGGACACGTGTAAAGCCCGAGGAAGCCATTGAAAGGGAAAAATGGGAGAAGCTAGATGCAAAAGCTCAAACTTGGATTGTGACAAGAATGTCGGAAAATGCAATGATGCATATTTTAACTTGTACTACATCTGCCGAAATGTGGAAGAAACTCGCTAGTGTTTATGAACAAACATCGGAAACCAGTGTACATATCGTTCAACAACGATTCTTTCAATATAAATATGAGGAGGGAACAGAGATGTCTACATTTTTATCGAAAATTGAAGAATTGAAAAACCAGTTAATGCAGATGGGAGAAAATATATCAGAAAAATTTGTTATAACCAAAGTGTTGATGTCTCTTCCGGCAAGCTACAAACATTTTATTTCTGCGTGGGAATCGGCACCGGACAATAAACAAACATATGACAATCTGGTTTCAAGATTACTCATAGAAGAGGAGAGATTAAAAGACAGAGAAGACGTGCCTCAGCCGTCTGCAGCTTTCGTCGCAAAGAAAGTGGAAAAGAAAAATGTGAAATGTTACAGGTGTAACAAGATGGGACACTTCCAAAGCGAGTGTATGAGCAAACGCAATAATAACAGTTGGAACAGTAGTGATAGACCGCCGCTGAAGAAGTGTTTCTACTGTAAGAAAATAGGTCATTTGAAAAGTGAGTGCTGGTTTAAAAAAGGAAAGGACAAAGACAGTGCTTCTGGAAATGCATTTGTGATAGTGAACTCAAGTGGAAATTTTGAACAATCGCAATGGTTAGTGGACACTGGAGCAAGTCAACATATGTGTCGTGATCGTAACCTATTCACAACTTATTATCCATTATCGAATAAGTCGGTAATAGTCGGAAATGGAAGTGCAATTAGTGTACATGGTAATGGACAGGTAGCGCTCCAAACGTATGACGGACAACGGTGGATAGACACAACCATAGATAATGTTTTGTTTGTGCCGGAACTAAAGACAAATCTTTTCTCTGTCAACAGTGTGACAGATAGAGGTTATGAAATTAGTATAAATAATAACGTCTGTAAGCTGTTAAAACAGAACAAAGTGTGTGCGGTGGCTTATCGTAACGGTGATATGTACTATATGGACGTACGCTACAAGTGCGAAGTAGCAAACGTGACTAAAACACAACTTAGTCTTCAAGAGTGGCATGAGAGACTTGCACATCAAAACATAAACCGCGTGAAAGATATACTTAAAAACAATAACATTCCAGTGATAAACGACAATAGCCTAATTAACTGTGAAAGTTGTTTGCATGGCAAGATTCATCGCCTACCGTTTGGTGATAGTGAGACCAAAACAAGCAGGCCCTGCGAACTTATTCATGCAGATACCTGCGGGCCTATGGAGGTGCCGTCTGTGGGAGGTTCCAGATATTTCATACTATTGAAAGACGACTACTCCAACTTTAGAATGGTGTATTTCATTAAGGGAAAGGATGAAGCAAAAGTGTGCATTGAAAACTTCTTAACCAAAGCGGAAAATATGACCGGAAAGAAAGTAAAATATTTCCGAAGTGACAACGGATTAGAGTTTGTAAATAAAGAAGTGCAAGATCTGTTTTCTGGGCGAGGCATTGTGCATCAAACCACAGTGCCTTACACGCCAGAACAAAATGGCAAAGCAGAGCGCGAAAATCGAACTCTGGTTGAAGCAGCTCGAACCATGCTGTGTGCCAAAGGATTGCCAAAGAAGCTGTGGGCAGAAGCAGTGCAAACAGCTGTATATGTATTAAACAGAACAGGAAAAAGCAATGAGCCTGGAAAAACACCATTTGAGACATGGACCGGCAAGGAGTTTAATATAAATGAATTAAGAACATTTGGCACCCCTGCTTATGTCCATATCCCAAAGGAGAAGAGGAAAAAATGGGACTCAAAAGGAGAAAAAGGTATCATGGTGGGCTATGGCGAAAATGTCAAAGGATATAGGATATTTTTCCAAGATAAAAACAGAGTAGATTTAAAACGTGACATTGTATTCTTAGAACAAGAAAAGGAAAAGAATGAGCAGTTGGTTGTCATAGAATGTGAAAAAGTCACAGAAGGAAAGGAAAAAGAAAATGAACTGCTGAATAAAAGTCAAGAAAAAATGGTTGCCAATGAAAGAGAAGAAAGTTCTGGACAGTTGGATGAAACTGAACTTACAGAGAGTGACACAAGTATGTATACACCATGTACTAGTGATGAGGGTTCCAGTTATGAAGAGAAAAGCCCATCTCCACGTCTGAGAAGTGCTCGTACTAGGAAACAGACCTCATTCTACACATGTAACTATGTCTCCACTGAGGGAAGTGAACCGCTGACATTTCAAGAAGCAATGAAAAGGCCAGATGCCAGTAAATGGCAAGAAGCCATAAATAGAGAGCTGGAAACACTTACAGAAAACAATACCTGGGAAGTCTGTGAAAAACCAGTGGACAAAAAGACCGTAAGCAGTAAGTGGGTATTCAAAATTAAAACTTCAAATGGTAATTGCCAATATAAAGCTAGATTAGTAGCTAGGGGTTTCGAACAAAGTGATACATTAAATTCATATGAGATTTATGCTCCTGTAGCAAATTTAACTACTTTCAGGTTATTTGTGGCAGTCGCTACTACATTAAATTTACCAATACATCAGATGGATGTTACTGGGGCATTTTTGTATGGGAATATTGATGAAACAGTATATTTAGAATTACCAGTAGGTGCTTATAGTAAGGATAAAAATATTGTAAAACTAAATAAATCTTTATATGGTTTAAAGAAGTCACCCAAATATTGGAATGATAAATTTAATGAGGTTATAATGTCACAAGGTTTTGTAAGGTCTCAGAGTGATACTTGCTTATATACTAAACATAATGGTGATGCAAAAACATATGTATTGTTGTATGTTGACGATGTGTTATTTTTCAGTACAAATAATGATGAAATATGTGCTCTGAAGTCATTGTTAAACAGTGAATTTAAAATGAAAGATCTGGGGTTAGTGTCTAACTTCTTAGGTATAAAAGTATGTCAGGATTTAAAAAATAGGGTGACCACATTATGTCAAAAAGAGTACCTTGAAAATGTGTTAAGAAAATTTGATATGCAGGATTGTAAAACAATGTGTACCCCCATGGATTTTAACTTCAATGTAAAAATATTAGATAACAGTAATGACTATGTAGTAGATAAAAATATGGAAAATAAATGTAGAAAAATAATAGGTTCTTTGTCCTATGCTGCATTAGGAACAAGACCTGACATTTGTGTAGCTGTGTCTATTTTAAGCAGGTACCAGAACAAAGCTAATAATGTATTGTTGTCAGCCCTAAAAAGAGTTCTTAGATATATAAAGTGTACTATTAATTATAATCTGACATTTAAATGTGATAACAGTAATAAGTTAGTGGGATATTGTGATGCTAACTGGGGAGGAGATATGCAAGATAGAAAATCAACTTCAGGCTACTGTTTCTTATTTGAAAATTGTTTAATCTCATGGTGCTCTAAAAAGCAAATTTCCGTCAGTCTGTCTTCCACAGAATCTGAGTATACACCGTGATTTTTAGGTCGTTTTAAAAAAGTCGTCCACACAATGTATCCGTCATAAAATACCTCTAGGCGCGAATATAATTTTTTTATCATTAATTAAAATAATATGCATGAAAAAAATAAATAATACATTGGAAATATGAAACATCCTGTTAAAAATGTTTACGTATCAAACTGTTGAAGATACATGCTACATACTTACTGCGAACATTATGATTGCAATAGTAAGACAGCTGTTTTACGCTAAGGTGAATGACCTGTGATAAGACGCCGCCGCGCCGCCCGCGCGGCCCCTTTGGCACAAGGTTCGGACCGCGCTCACTACAGAGTGTTCGTAAAACTGCCTTGTGTCATAATAATGAATAATATTTTTATTCATTCAAATCTTAAAAAAAACATATTTTTTTTATTATAAACGTTTACTAGTCATTGGATACATGAACTGGGCTGCTTTTTTAAAACGACCTAAAAGTCACGGTGTATAGCAATTAGTATGGCTGCAGCAGATGCATGCTGGCTTATACATTTATTGACTGATTTTAATATTGAAAATGTTTGCCCAGTTGTTATTTATAGTGATAATCAGAGTGCAATAATGGTTGCTAATACTGATAGTGTCAAGAGATTAAAGCATATAGATATAAGATTTCATTATATTAAAGAGTTAATTAAAAAGGGTAAACTAGAGTTGAAATATATAAAAACTGAAGATCAGACTGCAGATATGTTCACTAAAGCCTTAAATAAAAACCTGTTGTATAAATTTAGTAACATGTTAGGTATGTGTGAAAAGTTGTAGTAAGTTCATGTATATTACATTGAGAGGGGGTGTTGACAATCAATGCAATATACATACATAGCATTAAATTTAACATATAAATAAATTAAGTTTAATGTGGCAATAATTTAATATTGGCAACACTGATTGCAAAAACAAAAATGTCCTTCCGGTTAAGATATTGTTCTCTCGCTGACCGTTGTGTGTGTACTTAAAATATATCTCTGCGTATTCAAGAAAAACCGAGTCGTTTTACTTAAAATCCTACAATAATTGTCCGATACATCGTGCCAGTGTTGTAAAAGAGTGGTTTAGCAAGCATACTGACATTAAAGTTATTCCGTGGCCAGCACGTTCCCCTGATCTAAGCCCCCATTGAAAATGTAAGAGGTTTATTGGTTCAAAAATGGAAAGCACGAGATGAGAGATATCCTGAGCATAGCCTTAAATATATATTATGTAAATATTGTGGCCTCCATGCGGCGACGTCCTGCTTAGCTGCATTGAAAACAATGGAGGCTATACTAAATATTGAATAATACGCCGTGTTTTTTACAGTGGGCGTGCTGGTCATAATAAAGTCTTACGTTAGTTAGTTTATGATTGTAAAATTGGGATTACGCTTCAATCTTCTTTTCTCTTTGAGAATCTCTCTGAGAAAATGAATATATTAAGCTATAATCTCATATAGTTAAAAGTAAAATAACACTTATTTTTTATTTAAATATAAAACAAACGTAATATATATATTTTCTAACTTAAGTAATAAATGTTTATTCAAATTACCTATTATTGTTTTATTTGAACCTAAAGTTATGATTTATTATATATTTATGTTATAATATTAATTTAAGTATATATTTATATAATATGTCGGGGCGAAAGCCCAAATTAGATTTAAAAATTATAATTAATCGACGATTTAATGATTAAGTTAGCGTTCAGTAAATGACTTAGCGAATTATTATGATAAATAAAGCTTAGTGTATTGAAAAACTTACAAAAGGATTGTAATAACGAAACAAACTATTGACTTCCTGCGAAGGCAATATTTTGTTTAAGAATAGTTGATGTAATAACTTGAAACTTTGAATTTAGACTGGTAACGTTATGCTAAATAAGTATCTTGATTTAAAACAACATTGTAATTAGATTTTAAGATGTTTCCCTACGGAAATGTATTCTACGATTTGTTATTGTGATTTTAAGGAAGTTGATAATGCTAAAATAATAAACGCTTGGGTTTGTTATTTTAGAGTTATCAAAACGTTAATTAATTTTAGTAATTAAGTTTCCACTAGGCCAATGATTTTTAAACTCCAGAAAATAAAACATTGTAAATTAATAGTGCGTGTACTGAGCGGTAGTGCCTTAAAGGAACCAATGGCGTGCGGTGGCGCTCGCTCGAGTTACACAGCGCGCCATTTTTGTGACAAGTTTTGGAATAAAAAGGTTTTTGGAGGCATCGCCAGCTCACTTTTTGCTCGAGATATTGGAGTGTCCAGACGTGCCTTGAATACGTGTGAGTGTTCCTAACGTTTTTGTTCATAAGTGCTTTTTGTATGTTGTGATTAGCGAATAGAAATAGTGCTGTGTCGATAATCATTAAAATATTCGTGTAACTTTGATATGGTGTTCCATCATTTGTCATGAGTGATCCTAATACTTGCGATAGTGACGTCAGCCCAGCCGACGTCACACATTTTAAAAATAATCTTGGGGCTCCCCCGCCGTTATCAGAAGTGGGATCAATTCCCACTTCTGCCGGACATTCTGGCATTTCAAATAATGAAATGAACACTTCTGTTAACGGCGTACCGCTCGAATTTTTCTCACAAATGGTGCAAATGATGAAACACGTATCAGATCGCATGATGACACCTTCCGAAACTAAAACCAGAATCAGTGACATATTTTTGCCATCTTATGATCCAGACGTAAATATCGAGATACGGGAATGGTGTCAACATGTGACAACAGCTAAAGAAACCTATAAATTGAGTGATTATGAGATAAGAATGAAAGCGGGTAGTCTGCTCAAAGGGCGTGCTAAGTTATGGGTTGATAATTGGTTGGTTTCTACAACCACGTGGCAGGAATTACGCGATTTACTAATAACTACCTTTGAACCGGAGAATAGATATTCTCGTGATATTGTGCGATTCAGAGAACATAATTATGATAATACGAAAGATATAGCGGAATTTTTATCCCAAGCTTGGGTATTGTGGCGGCGAATCACTAAAGATAAATTATCGAACGGTGACGCAGTTGAGGCAGTTATCGGTTGTGTCGGTGATGAAAGACTACGTGTAGAATTATTAAATACACGTGCTTCTTCGGTCCCCGAATTAATTTCGGTCGCGTCAACCATACGACGGGCTAAACGCCCAAACGCTCAAACGCAAAACTTACATCAGTTTCCTAATAAGCGACCTCGATTTTCTGATAGGGGTTCTCAGAACCTATTTTGCCAGATATGTAAGAAAACGAACCACGATTCCAAAGATTGTAGGTTTGCAAATAAAACCGAAAATGCGCAACCGCGTCACCAAGATAATAAAACCACGCCGCAAAACGTAGATAAACCAACGTGTAAATATTGTTTGAAGGTAGGCCATACTTTTGAAACGTGTTTTAAACGCGAACGGGCCGTGACTTCAAACATTAATTGTGTGGGTACATCAAAACTTACACCAATGCAAATTGTAGTTGATAATTTTAAAATTATCGCTATGTTTGACAGCGGCGCGGAATGTTCTTTGATTCGCGAGTCTATTGCGGCTAAATTACCCGGTAAAAGAACCAGTCGAGTAAGTTACTTAAAAGGTATAGGACAGTTTACCGTGGTTTCTTTAACGACGTTAACGACGGTGTGTGTTATCAATGAATTACGAGTAGAGCTCCAGTTCCATGTAGTGCCGGATTATGAAATGTGTGCTGACATTTTGATAGGAATGAATCTCATTGAAAACACAAACCTTGGCGTTCTCGTGACCTCGCAGGGCGCTACACTGTACCATCAACCGACAATTAACCACGTGCGATCGCAATGTGAAAAATTTGATAATCTAGACTGTGACTTAACAAATGATGACCAAATTAATGATTTAAAGATTTTGTTGAGCAAGTACGAACATTTATTTGTTCACGGATACCCCACTACGCGAGTTAATACCGGTGAGCTAGAGATCCGTCTCAAAGACCCTAATAAATGCGTAGAGCGCAGACCGTACCGACTTAGTCCCGTTGAAAGAGAAAAAGTACGTGAGATAGTTAACGAACTATTAGAGCATGGGATTATTCGTGAAAGTAAATCTCCGTTCGCCAGTCCCGTGGTTTTAGTCAAAAAGAAAAACGGAAAAGATCGCATGTGCGTTGATTTTCGAGAACTAAACCGAAATACTCTGCGAGATCACTACCCTTTACCAATCATATCCGATCAGATAGACCAATTGGCAGGTGGTTTATACTACTCTACATTTGATATGGCGGCAGGCTTTCATCAAATCCCCATTTCTGAGAGTTCCATTGAAAAAACCGCCTTCGTAACACCTGACGGACTCTATGAGTACTTAGCCATGCCATTTGGTCTGAGCAACGCTTGCTCTGTATATCAGCGTTGTATTAATAGAGCTCTTATGCCATTACTAGCTCAACAAGTATGTCAGGTCTATGTTGATGATGTCCTCTCAAAATGTAGAGATTTTAATGAGGGACTCTCTCGTATTGAGCGGATACTCATCGCACTCCAAAAGTCTGGATTTTCGATCAACGTGGAGAAGACTGCCTTCTTCAAACGCTCTATCGAGTATTTAGGCAACATTATATCAGACGGGACAGTCAGTCCGAGCCCGAAAAAGGTAGAGGCTTTGACGAAGGCACCAACTCCAACAAATGTTAAACAGGTTAGGCAATTCAATGGCCTCGCCGGCTATTTTCGCCGTTTCATTCCCAATTTTTCACGAGTGATGGCACCGCTCTATGAGCTTACAAAGAAAGACACCAAATGGGAATGGAATGAGCGACATGAAGAGGCTCGAAATCATATTGTCCAACACTTGTCTACTGCGCCTACGCTCGTTCTGTTTCAGGAGACTGCACCTATCGAACTTTACACGGATGCAAGCAGCCTTGGCTACGGAGCCGTCCTGGTCCAAATCATCGAAGGCCGTCAACATCCGGTCGCCTACATGAGTCAGCGCACCACTGACACCGAGAGTCGTTATCACTCCTACGAGCTCGAGACGCTGGCGGTGGTGAGGGCTATCAAACACTTCCGACATTACCTATACGGTCGGAAGTTTAAGGTAATTACAGATTGTAATGCGCTAAAAGCATCCAGCCACAAGAAAGACCTGCTTCCCCGAATTCATAGATGGTGGGCGTTTCTTCAGAACTATGATTTCGAAGTCGAATATAGAAAAGGTGAGCGCCTGCAGCACGCAGATTTCTTTAGCAGGAACCCGATATCTGAAAGTGCAGTTAACCTCATGACCAGAGACACTGAATGGCTACAAATAGAGCAACGCCGTGATGAAATTCTACGGCCGATAATAGAGAGCATGACTACTGACAATCCAACACCTGGTTACATATTGGAAGACGGTATTCTAAAGAAGCATCAAACAGATGCTGTACTCGGCGTCCACAAGGTAATGGTGGTACCTAGGTCATATCAATGGAGTATTATTAACTCATACCACACGTCACTACAACATCCAGGATGGGAGAAGACTCTGCGAAAGCTGCAAGAATCTTATTGGTTTGATCAGATGAGCACAATAGTCAGAAGATTCGTAGATAACTGCGTCACATGCAGGACTTCGAAAGGACCATCAGGAGCAGTTCAAGTGCAACTTCACCCTATCCAAAAGCCAACTGCACCGTTCCAGGTGATACATATGGATATCACTGGCAAACTGGGCACTAAGGATGCCGAAGGACATGATGAGTACGTCATCGTTATCATTGATGCGTTCACTAAGTATATTTTGCTCAACTACTCCACAGATAAAAGCCAGAGTAGCAGTCTTGCAGCATTGAAACGCATGGTGCACCTATTCGGCACGCCAATACAGGTGGTCGTTGACGGAGGTAGAGAGTTTCTCGGCGAATTCAAGGTATATTGTGATCGTTTTGGAATAGATATTCATACCATAGCTCCAGGAATAAGCCGAGCAAACGGTCAGGTAGAGAGAGTCATGAGTACACTGAAAAATGCTCTCACTATGATAAGAAACTATCAAACAGAACACTGGCAGACGGCGTTAGAAGCACTGCAACTGGCTTTTAACTGCACACCCCACAGGGTTACGGGCATTGCCCCACTTTCACTCTTAACACATCGACAACACTGTGTACCGCCAGAACTTCTGAGATTGGTAAATATAGATGATGAATCACTCGATTTTGATGCATTAGATCAACACGTCCACCAGAAAATGACAGCTGCAGGCCAATATGAAAAACGAAGGTTTGATAAGAATAAGGCGCAACTACGTAAATTTCAAAAAGGAGATTACGTCCTAGTAAAGAATAATCCACGCGATCAGACTTCGTTGGACCTGAAGTACAGTGAACCTTATGAAATTTGCAAAGTTTTAGACAATGACCGCTACATGATCAAACGCGTCACGGGGAGAGGCCGTCCACGCAAAGTTGCTCACGACCAACTACGTCGAGCACCGCAACCCGGAGAACAGGCAGCCATGTCGGGGGGCTCCTCCAAAGAAGATCAAGAGCACTGCACTACACCTGAGCTTCTGCAGCAGACAGACGATGAGCCATCTACCTCCCGAGCATCGCAGGCGTCAAGTTATTGAACACAAATAATACGGTGAGTTCAATCTATTAATTATGATTAATAGCTAGATACGATCAGCCGTAAATAACCGTAGGTACGGTTCTTGGGACTGAACCATGTGATGATAACGTTATAACATTCGTACGAGCTGCATTATAATACGGAAACGATTCACAATGATTATTATTATCAACATTGTAAGACTGTACAAAGCTGTTGCATATCCGGTATCCTTTTACTTTTAACCATTTTCAGAGCCTCTGTGGACCACGGTCAAATAAAGACCCAGACCATAGCAACGCCCTTCCATTTTCCTTTAGAGCCTCTGTGGACCACGGCGCACAGGACCGCCTAGACCACAGCATCAATTCCTATAGTGAGCTCAATCAAAACTCAATGAAAAATTATTATGATTTTCTTCGTATTGTTCTTTTTCTCTTATATCTTAGAGCCTCTGCGGACCACGGTCATAAAATTAAGACCCAGACCGCAGCATCAACCTAGTCCCATTTCCTTTAGAGCCTCTGTGGACCACGGCGCACAGGACCGCCTAGACCACAGCATCATCCTTATCTACGAGAATAAAAACTAAACGTGCAATGATGCGTGGAGCATTTGCACGAAACAAATAACATAAACTCAAACAGTTAAAATAATGTCAAAGTGCGTGGAGCACTTGACATCAAATTATACGCTCACATCCTATAACGTACAGCAAACATTGATTGTTACAGTTTTATGCATGGAATTATCCACATTTGTTCAAATTACACAGGGAGGCTAATAACTTGGTTGAATGATAATCAGCCACAGTTAAGTAATAAATATGTAGTAAAATACTGAGTCAAAACAGGCATTTGTAAACCAAGTTGTCAGCTAGTGTATCATGAATGGATACCTAGTTAAAAAGTCAAATTTTAATTTCCAGAATCACCAGAGAGACTCCGTGGCTGGTGCAGAGCGCGCACCTGGCCCCGCAGGATCGCCGTGTCGGGGCGAAAGCCCAAATTAGATTTAAAAATTATAATTAATCGACGATTTAATGATTAAGTTAGCGTTCAGTAAATGACTCTAGCGAATTATTATGATAAATAAAGCTTAGTGTATTGAAAAACTTACAAAAGGATTGTAATAACGAAACAAACTATTGACTTCCTGCGAAGGCAATATTTTGTTTAAGAATAGTTGATGTAATAACTTGAAACTTTGAATTTAGACTGGTAACGTTATGCTAAATAAGTATCTTGATTTAAAACAACATTGTAATTAGATTTTAAGATGTTTCCCTACGGAAATGTATTCTACGATTTGTTATTGTGATTTTAAGGAAGTTGATAATGCTAAAATAATAAACGCTTGGGTTTGTTATTTTAGAGTTATCAAAACGTTAATTAATTTTAGTAATTAAGTTTCCACTAGGCCAATGATTTTTAAACTCCAGAAAATAAAACATTGTAAATTAATAGTGCGTGTACTGAGCGGTAGTGCCTTAAAGGAACCAATGGCGTGCGGTGGCGCTCGCTCGAGTTACACAGCGCGCCATTTTTGTGACAAGTTTTTGAATGAAGGTTTTTGGAGGCATCGCCAGCTCACTTTTTGCTCGAGATATTGGAGTGTCCAGACATGCCTTGAATACGTGTGAGTGTTCCTAACGTTTTTGTTCATAAGTGCTTTTTGTATGTTGTGATTAGCGAATAGAAATAGTGCTGTGTCGATAATCATTAAAATATTCGTGTAACTTTGATATGGTGTTCCATCATTTGTCATGAGTGATCCTAATACTTGCGATAGTGACGTCAGCCCAGCCGACGTCACACATTTTAAAAATAATCTTGGGGCTCCCCCGCCGTTAAATATATAAATAAATATGATACATAACTTATTATAAAAACATTAATTCAAAAATATATAATAATGTTGCTTATAAGTAATAAAAAGTCAAAGAAAAATAAAAGCGATCTGACAAATCACTTGAGATTCGAACCGACTGCCACTCATTTCTAAGTCACACATTGTTACACGTGATCAAATTTATATAATAGTTCATTAAGACACCGCAGATATTATGAGGTAGTTTTAGTTAAATTATAAAATTGTGAATATGTTGTAGGTAGATTTGAAAATTAACTTGTTGACTAAGGTTCATTACACACTAATAGGAAAGAAAACAGATATATTGTTATCTTTGTCTAGGATTACCCACACACTGTCATCTTCTTGTAGTTATACTGTATGACGGGGAAATGTTTGCGTTGACGTCACGCACACATGTATACGCAGTAGCATGCAAGCGAATATGATCCTTGTTGTGCTACTGGAATTATGGCTCCAGACTGTACAACAGGTTCCCCTACTCCTTTTTCATTCATATCATTCCTACAATCCATCCATCTTTTCTTTGGCCTTCCCCTTCCTCTCCATCCACCATCATTCATACCCATCACTTTCTTAGTCACATGAGTCTCATCCCTCCTCATCACATGTCCATACCTCTTAATTTTTGTGTAACATTATGCTACAAATATAATAATCGCGAAAGTTGTTAGTATAGATATAGATATATTACTATAGATGACAGTCACACAGTCAAACAGTTCAATCAATTTTAATGAAATTTGATATGGTCTTAACTGACACTCTAGATTAACTAACACAAAAGGTATTTTTACCCGACTACGAATAAGGAGGTTAATGTTTTGCAGCTACCGACTTCGACGCGTGATTTATATTTATTGTGGTTTTTATGTGGTATCAAAGTGCTTACAGATTAATATATAGCCGTACCTTGTGCATTTGCTGTAGTTATGTCGTGTTCTGCCTAGAATGTTTTATAAATTAATGTTAAGTATTATTTATGGAGAATTATTTAATATAATGTTAAATAATTTTAAAATTATTCACATTGTATTTTCAACTTGATTATTTACATATTTGCTTGAATTTTATTTTAATTGTTTCTACCCTTCTATAATAATTTATCATCTGATAAATTATTATAGAAGGGCAAGGCAAGGACATTTACCCTGCCAACGTCTGTGATTGTCTTTCACTCTGGCTAACACAAAGGCCTGTGATTTTACAGTTTCAAAAGCCATAATATTTTTTGTTTTTAAATCGTCTCTCGACTCACTTTCCCGCTCATACACAATTCTCTTAATTTCACCCCATAAAAAGAAGTCCAGGGGTGTTAGACCCGGTCATCATGAAATGATGAGAAATCCAACAGGTTCTGCGTAACTCTTAAAATGAGACCCCGCGAAGGCATTGCCGTCGAGGCATTGTGTCCACAATCACTTGCACTGTATTTAAAACTAAAACACACAAACCACTGCAGTCCAAAGGCTTACGTACGAGAAGGGGCGCGCGACAAACGGGAGTTGACATGCATCAATACTCATAAAATCTATTTATTCTTACTTGAGATAAATGGTAAACAAATATGGCGTCCGAGTTAAATTAGTGATGGAAATCATTGAATGACCTACTCTTAACGTCACTTCAAATTTTAATGAGTGAATGATAGAAATTCATTAAATAACCCAGACAATGAGTGACAATCACACAATCATTGAGTTATTTAAATTTTTATGCTTTTGAGGAAAGGTTATTAATTTATTTTTTTCAAAACGTTATAAGTCTTCAACATTAACAAAAACCTTCACCGCTCCTAATCGTTGCTTTATTCACTTAGTCCCACCACTAAAATATTTTTTAATGTCAAACAGACAAGTCGTTATTATCTGCAGTGGTCGTTATAATCTGTGGAAAAAACTTTTATTGGAAGTACGAATTTCTGCAATAATTACGTTTTTAAAGTGAATTGTAAACAATTTTCAGTGGAAATCAATGTGTTGATGTCTGATCTAAGTAGTATATTATTGGGCATTCTAGACCACCTTGCCGTCGGCTCACTCCGTTCACCTCCGTCAATGCGGTGGTCTAGAATGCCCAATAATAATAATGAGAATTTATACATAAATTGTACCGTGATTCGATTGATTTTAAAATATTTGTAACCAACAGGTAATGATTGCATTGATTTGTATTTAATTTGTCATTGCGCGCTCACAACTAGTAATACAATCGTCTGTGATACAGACTGTTGTAAACTTAGTATGCTTTTTCATCGCAATAACGATAGGAACCAACAGGCATTGTTTGTGTTCGTAGTATGCTATTGCGCGCTCACAACTAGTACGGTATATTGGTCTCTAGAACAGACTCGTGTACCTACGCAGTATGCTTTTTCATCGCAATAACGACAGGAACCAACAGGCATTGTTTGTGTTTGTAGTATGCTATTGCGCGCTCACAACTGGTACGGTACAATCGTCTCTAGAACAGACTCGTGTACCTACGCAGTATGCTTTTTCATCGCAAAGCACACAATTAAAAACAAACATAAAGTATTAAGATTTGTTTATTGAATTACTTTCAAAACATAAGTTCATTAAGTTTTTAGATTATAACGAACTAAACATTGGAGGCTTTACGAACAACTCATCTGCAGACTGCACAAACGCTTGGAGTTTACGCCACTGGTTGGTGTTGCTATCAGTCTCGAATTTTATTCGAAGTAGCGCTTTCCTCCATAGTTCTTGAGAGTCTGTTTCGGGAGCATCATTTGTTTGATACACCTTGAAGTCAATATAGTACTCGCCAGATGTGTTTGCAGTCCAACGTTCATTACCGTTTCCTATTCTTGTAACGAAGAACGTCGACGACACAGACGTCGATAAGCCATCACATTCGTCGTCTCGTTCATGTCGGAGCCTGAATATATCAGTCTTGTTTTTTTGCTGGAACAAGAGGTACAACACATACACGGTTCCCGCACTCTTTCATCATTACCTAGTCAGAAAGAGCGCGATATAACGATAATGCTTTAGTGACAAACCTGTTTTGTCGCGACCGAGACCGCGACTGTCTGGTGGGGCGCATAGATATTGGTATTCATTTGTTCGTAAACTTTGTTCAGAGAGTTTGTGTTATTATTGCAATTAGTGTGTTGTTCGATTATCTTTAATCAAGATGCAAGCAAATATTGCTATTGATGCCAGGGCAAATATTGTCTATTAAAATATTTCTACTTTACTGTAAACATTTCTCAAATTTTAAATCAAACCGGCTGTGTAAGTATTTTTTTATTAATTTAATTATGATTGTTGTGGTCTATATTTTTTTATTTATTCACATGTTGCAAGATAATAATAACATTTTCGTTTTTTACAGAAATGCAGTGAGCCGTTGGGTTCGAGAGAAAAAGGTAGTTAGCCACCGCTTATTAACCCGACTCAGCGACGTGTCATGATCAAATAATATGAAACAGCTGTAGAATAATTGAACAGTAGAATAGTGAACACGGTGGATTAGTGCTCAAGGGCCGGGTGAATTGGAATTTATACCTACGCGTGCGAACAGCTCTAATTACGTCGAAGTTTTAAGTGACATAATGCTACGGACTGTGCGTATCTAATGTTTACCCCATAGAAGACTGTAGTGACCTAACTTTTGTTCAAGATAATTGTCCGATACATCGTGCCAGTGTTGTAAAAGAGTGGTTTAGCAAGCATACTGACATTAAAGTTATTCCGTGGCCAGCACGTTCCCCTGATCTAAGCCCCATTGAAAATGTATGGGGTTTATTGGTTCAAAAATGGGAAGCACGAGATGAGAGATATCCTGAGCAGTTTAAATATATGTATATGCAAATATTGTGGCCTCCATGCGGCGACGTCTGCTTAGCTGCATTGAAAATAATGGAGGCTATACTAAATATTGAATAATACGCTGTGTTTTTTACCGTGGGCGTGCTGGTCATAATAAAGTCTTACGTTAGTTAGTTTATGATTGTAAAATTGGGGTTACGCTTCAATCTTCTTTTCTCTTTGAGAATCTCTTTGAGAAAATGAATATATTAAGCTATAATCTCATATAGTTACAAGTATAATAACACTGATTTAAATATAAAACAAACTTAATATTTATATTTTTTAACTTAAGTAATAATAATATAAATAAATGTTTATTCAAATTACCTATTATTGTTTTATTTGAACCTAAAGTTATGATTTATTATATATGTATGTAATAATATTAATTTAAGTATATATTTAAACAATATATAAATAAATATTATACAAAACTTATTATAAAAACATTAATTCAAAAATATATAATAATGTCGCTCATAAGTAATAAAAGAGCAAAGAAAAATAAAAGCGATCTGACAAATCACTTGAGATTCGAACCGACTGCCACTAATTTCTAAGTCACACATATGTTACACGTGATCAAATTTATATAATAGTTCATTAAGACACCGCAGAAATTATGAGGTAGTTTTAGTTAAATTATAAAATTGTGAATATGTTGTAGGTAGATTTGAAAATTAACTTGTTGACTAAGGTTCATTCCACACTAATAGGAAAGAAAACAGATATATTCTTATCTTTGTCTAGGATTACCCACACACTGTCATCTTCTTGTAGTTATACTGTATGACGGTGAAATGTTTGCGTTGACGTCACGCACACATGTATACGCAGTAGCATGCAAGCGAATATGATCCTTGATGTGCTACTCGACCTATGGCTCCAGACTGTACGGCTTACTTTCTAGATTTTAGCTGAAAACCAGTAGCTGGGGTATGGTATTGTACCAAATATTATATCAGCACTAGAAAGTAATAATTGTCAACCAACATGCCTTTGCTTATAAGCAAGTGTGAAGGGATTCCTTAGATAATTTAAAAGGTGCATAATTAAAGCAAACATACTTAACAACACTACCATTTCTCTTATTCGTATTATATTCGTGCAAACGTAAAAAAGTATCGACTAAGGGTTTTATTATTACCATTTTATAAATGCATATTATGCTGCTTAACGTGATCAAGTTACATCGTCGATTTTATGCTTATTGATAACTTAGCAAATTTCATAAGGGTTATCATTTTTATGGATATAAAATTAGATTAAACTTTTTAGGCTGATGGGAGACTTTATTGTAGTAAATAAAATATTAAGAAACATAGCGAAAAAAAAAATGTATACAACGTGTAACGGAAATAACGCACATCCACAGACACCCCAAAAAGAATATCCTTTTTTATCCACAATTAATGCATTGAAACATTTTTATCATTTTCTTAGATATTTGTTTTTATTACATATTGTCAGAATAATTTGTACAAATAATTGGCAAAACGCGAGGGCGCCCTATTGCTCAATACGTTACGCGCGCACACAGACGCACAAAAGTGGAGGTCTCGCAGCCCGCGCGGCTTCTCCAATACCTACTATCATAAGTTCATAAAATCATAACATACGAAAAGTAAAACCCTTAAAACCAATTTGAAAACCTAAAGAGAAGGCGGCGTGTTTAAAAGATATTAATCATAATAATTAAACAATGAGAAACTTACATGTTTAAAATTAATCGGCACTCATACGACGGCGTCCTGTTTTTAAAACACTTTCAAAATGTCCACCACCTTGTTCTATGCACTTAAAAGCTCGTTTACACAATTGTTGTCGCAATTCACTTAACACTAGAATGTCCCTTTTCACTGTTTCAAAAGCAGCCACTATCCTATCTTTAAGGTCCTCGGCACTTGTTGATTCGTCACAATACACTAGGTTACAATACGTTCGCCACACGTACATGTGACTGACGTTAAAGCGTGGTGCGGCTTCTCTGGTACTTTGCTGAGGATTCTCGCTAAAGTAGTCGGGTATTTCATCTTGTAGACGAGTAGATGCCTGCACGTTTCTCCCCCTGTCGATGGCCGTATTCGGTCGAAATGTTCCGAAGTCTCAAAGCCGCTGGGTAGCGCCTAGCATAGTCCTGCGGTCAACACTCGTGTCGTGCCTATCATTAAATGTTCTACACGCTAATGCTACGTTATCACCACACTGTGCTAGAGTCCTCACCATCTCGGTGTACTGTACGTTAGTATACCGGAAAGACATCGCGCGCGAAAGTTTTGTTTTGACAAATAATGACAAACATTCACTGATAACGATCGGCCGATGACTAACGACAAGGAAGCGCGAGCCACGCGGGCGCCGCCGCGCCGGCGCCGCGCTCGGTTGTCTCGCTCTTTCCTATTGTATTACGTATTTCGGCGGTCCTTTTTATGTATCTTTGTTAGTGTTTGAAAGTGTGAACTTGTGTGTGTGTGTTTGAAAGTGTGAACCGCTGTGAATTGCTAAAGCCTTATTGCATCGACTTAAGGCTCATTTTCGTTTACTTCGAGTGCTTTATGAAAATAGTGTCTACAATTTAATTATTTCTAAATAATATTTTGGTAAAAAAAATTCTTCATATCCGGACACCACACGGTCGTCCGTGTGGTGTCCGGATATGAAGAATAGCACCACCCCATATCCTCCACTGGGTGTCGTAAAAGGCGACTAATGGACCTTCAGACCCAGTGCACTGTACAACCTTGGGTCACCCGAATGGTGGCGGGTAAGCCATCAACAAACGCATTCCCAAAGAGGGTTAGTGTCAGGCAGGCGGCCGACTATAAAACCATAGCCAAATCTTTAAGCAACATGTCTAGACACATGTCTAGACGTGTTGCGCCGACCCCAAGTGAAATGGGATAAGGGCAGGAAGATGATGATTTTGGTAAAAAAAAATATTTATTTTTATTAATGAAATGGATTCAGTTATCGATTCTGAACAAAGTAGTTTCAGGATGTGCGTTAATTATGTTACACGGTGTATACCGTGCAGTTCCCGGTGCGAATAGGGCTGACCCATATCGACCAATGGGTGTCGTAAGAGGCGACTAAGAGAAACTACGACCCGGTGCATACCACCTATCACCTCGGGTCAACCTCCTGGTGGGGAGTAAACCACCAGCAACAGCATTCTCAACGAGGGTTGGTGTCAGGCAGGCGGCCGGCCGTAAAATACAGCCAAAACTTAAGCAGCATGAGTAAAGACATGCTGCGCCGACCCCAAATAATAATTGGGAGAAGGGCAGGGGAATGATGATGATGATAGAGAAAAAAAAATAAGGCCTGCTGTGGATTTTTATTAGAGCGATAATAGTTGAACATTTAACCAAACAAACGCAAGATTATAACACGCTATAGATAATTTAAATTAGTATTCGTACTGAACTTTGGTACCTACTTAATTCACTCTATATTCGTTTTAACAAATAAGACCTCTTGTTATTTCTGTTATGATAATTATAATATTGCTAATATTCTTGGTGGGACAACTCTATATAAAATATCATCATCAGCCCGTTGCAGTCCACCGCTGGCCTTCTTGTGTAAGTCGTCCCGCCATCTAGCGGGACGACTTGTATCTGTATTTTATTTGTTATAAAATATAACAAATAAAAATACATGCATATTGAAACTTAGTTATAATCATAATTTCATAATTGTCGCAGTATGGTGAACCTATGCAATAGTAAATATTTTAATTCTCAGTTTGTTTAGTAAACGTAACTTAAATTAAAAAAAAAAATAATTAATCTATACATATAATAAAATTGTAACAAGCTCATGTCTGTACATTAAAGATATTAAAGAAAAACTTAGATGGAGGATCTTCATACAACCAATAGAAGCCAAAAGTATGAAAAAAAAAAATTTTGTCTGTCTGTCTGTTTGTTGTCCGCTTTTCACTCAAAAACTACTGGATGGATTATGATGAAACTTTTTTTATTATGTAGCTATTAGTCCTCGCTAACATTTAAGCTATCTCTTTTTGGGAATTTTGCTCTTAAAGGGGGTAAACAGGGGCGGGTAAGATTGTATGAAACTCCGTCAGTTTTGAAGCTAATTCGATTAAAATTAATATTTGGCTATTTAGTTAGAAGTTAAGAATGACGCAATAAGGATTTTTGAAAATTCTGCCTTAACGGGGGGTAAAAAAGGGGGAGGTACGTTTCTATGAAACTCCGACTGTTTTGAAGCTAACTCGATGAAAATTAAAGCTGTTTACGTGAATACTAAATTTTTCTGCCCATCGTTTTGTGACGGTTACCTGTTTAAAGAACTATTGTCATAAAATTGTTAAACTATCCGTAAACATATGTCCGGGATAATCCCAAAAAAATAATGTACAGATTTCATTTTCATTTCATTTCAGATTTTCAGAATATATTGACTAGAGGTCGTGACAACATAAATTCTACATATTATTGCGCTATTTGATATGGAGGGTGAGCAATCACGAATTTTATGACAATTACCGGCTAATCGAAAAAACTACTTAATATATAGCGTTCAAATTTTGCATGAAGGTACAGGAGAGGTCTAGACAAAAAAAACAGGTTATTTATTATCAGGTTATTAACCATGGGGTCTTAGCAGTAAACCTTTATTTTTAAAGAACACGTAACTGGTGTAACTGACAATGTCACCATAGCGACCAAAATACTGTTGCTATGGTTTTATGTTTTGACATTAATATTAACATGCTACAATATAGAAATTAAAATAGCGGGCTCAGGAAAGTACGCGCTTCGTATTTTTTTACTCATTTTTTAAGTTCAAATTTCATTTCGACACATATTTTTTAAATTTATTTTTTAATAATTTTTAGTACGAATCGAATCTCAGTCAAGCATAACATTTTTTTCTTCTATCGTTTTTGGTAGTACAAAAGTATTGTAAGAAGCGCTTGGATTTTTTTACCATACCTAAAATTGATCTTTAAAACACTTTTATATGGTATCTACCTACTTACTGTTTAAGCTAGGACAGTCTTATCCAATTAAGGAGGAACTGTGGATATGAAGTAAAGGAAAACCAACTACACTAGAACAAAAAATAGTGTGGACGGTAAATGATTTACTATACCTACTTAAATAACTGCTTAGCTGTTGACTGCAATTTTGGTGTGTGTGACGCGTGGCTGTAAAGATTTGATAGTGCCTATACACTACCACAATTGTGCACCAATTGCGATGGTATAGGGTAGTTGCACAGGTAAAGTATTATAAAGATAGGCTGTTATTATTAATATTTGTTTAATATTGCGTACGAATATGCGCCGCACGCGTACTCCCGCGATTGTTTTGTATGTGTGCGTAACATTAACCTTCTTCAGGCTCAGTTGGGTCAGCTCAAACTACTAGAATTAGAAACTTGGAACTTTGAAAACCATGTAAGTAAGCACTACTTCATGATTTAAAAAAAAAAACATTTGTCAAGGGTAGAAAGAAAACGAAATAGAAGATGAATGGGGAGCAGCGCCTGCTGTTCTCCGCACCACAGCGCACAGTGCAAACGTGTCAAATAATATCTGGCTGTTTAAGACCAACCCCGCTCAATAAGTTCTCCTCCTGGTTGGCATTGCTCTACCTGACGTTAGAAGAGACTTAAATCGGGTAGACTTAAGAGCTAAAAGAGCTTCTTCCGATATACACTGACTACTATTGCAACTCTAACTCGAGCTCGGTGCAAGATCTGGGCAGATCGACAACTACCACTTACTACTTATGTCCTACCTCAGGAACATCTGCCGCCCCGAGGTACCTTGCAGTGGCCTGTTTGGAAAGCATTCAACCGTCTCAGAACCCAAATAGGTAGGTAAACAAAATTTGTCAAATTTGGGTATACAGACCCCTCTCACATCCAGTGAGAATGCGACATCTTCGTAACGACTATGTCACACCGCCTAGAGTGGCCAAAGTGTCCGCGGTTAGTTAGTGCGCCGTCACCAAGTTCTGCGACGAAGCGATGACGCTCAAGGAAAAGTGGAAAGAGCACGGCAGGCTTATCCATGTTCGATGAGCAAGGGATAGAAGAAGGGCCTTATTTGCCCTCCTCCAACCACCATAAATAACTTACGCCAGTAGACTCAGGGCAGTCTACTGTACTGGATAAAAGCAAAGACGAAATGCGTGGTGCTTCCGCGCGCCTCTTAAGAAGGACTGGCAAAAGCTGGCTCCACGTTAACGAAGAAGCTCCCGTTAAAAAGAGCTCTCCTGTCGGGGCTTGCGGTAGATTGCGGAAGCGTTTTCGTGGCCCTCGACAATAGGATACAGTGAAGCACTCCGGCGGTTTAGCCAGTAAGAGTCCAGTACACTTTCAAGTCCTTCAATCCAAATTGTCAAATCAGTGCAAGATAGTGGCCACAGCAAAAAACTAGCAGTGTTAACTAACAGTCAAATATGTTTGTAAGACTAGAGGTTTGGATTAGGAAGTTAAGAAATTAGGTAGTTTGGAACGGAACAGGATTAGGGAGCTGGCATTAAACATTATTTAGCTTTACTTTTTGTACAGCACTACACATCTTGAATACCACGCAGACGAAGTCGCGGGCAGCAGCTAGTATATAATATACCTTTAAATCGATGGAACTCTATTCTCAACATTGTGAGGTAAGTCTTTAAGTATTTAGTTAATTGTTTCATGGTAATTCCTACTAATATTTAAAGGTCATTGGGCGCCTAAGTATGGAAACTATACCCACGGCCTACGGCAAAAAAAAATAGGTAGTATGTTTAGATAAACGTCTCTAGTTTACGCATATACAGGGTGACTTTGAAGTCGTGGGCAATAGTTTAAACTAAGACACTATTTATGATACTAATTACGTTAGGGCTATATTTACGCAAAAAAGAAAAACTGTTATGTAGTTTTTGAAAACGCATGAATGTCCTACCTAGTTTCAAGTCATTGCGCGTCGCGCTATAATAATATCTACGCTACGCACACTTTAGGTACATACACGCGTCAATGCTTGAACTCTGTGACCCCGTTTGAATTAGCTGGTAAATGATAGCCGGCTTAGGACGGTCAAAACTACGTATTAACTACGTACCTAGGTAAATTAGGTAATTATTTTTTGTCGTTTGGCGTATTTAAAAAGTTGGAATCACAATATTTACAATAATTTACATAAAAAGTTTGATTACTTACAGTAACACGTACTTTAAAAGATGTTCAAAGTGTTCGTCGCCTCTTCGAACACATAACTCAGCCCGACGCCGCGCGCCGCGACATCTGTGATTGACTTTCACTATGGCTAACACAAAGGCCTGTGATTTTACAGTTTCAAAAGTCATAATAATTTTTGTTTTTAAATCTTCTTTCGACTCACTTTCCCGCTCATACACAATTCTTTAATTTCACCCCATAAAAAGAAGTCCAGGGGTGTTAGATCCGGTCATCATGAAATGATGAGAAATCCAACAGGTTCTGCGTAACTCTTAAAATGAGACCCCGCGAAGGCATTGCCGTCGAGGCATTGTGTCCACAATCACTTGCACTGTATTTAAAACTAAAACACACAAACCACTGCAGTCCAAAGGCTTACGTACGAGATAGGGTGCGCGCGCGACAAACGGGAGTTAACATGCATCAATACTCTTACGCAATCGGGACGACACTGGATCGGAAATGTTATAATTTGATAAAATATTTGCGAACTAGAGACGGAGATAGTGCAGCGCGGGCGCGTTTGTACTTGTTTATGAGACGGCGGCGGCGACGGCGGCAACAGCTCGGCACACAAAGTCATAAACAAGTACATACGCGACCGCGCTGCACTATCTCCGTCTCACTAGCTAATATTTTGTCAAATTATAACATTTCCGATCCAGTGTCGTCCCGATTGCGTATACCCCGTTTATTCTTACTTGCGACAAATGGTAAACAAACACTGCTATATCACAAATCACGACATTGCTAAAGAATCACGCATTGTATGTCACCACACTAAGTTGTATAAGCTAGATCAGACATCAACACATTGATTTCCACTGAAAATTGTTTACAAATCACTTTAAAAAGTAATTATTGCAGAAATTCGTATTTCCAATAAAAGTTTTTTCACAGATTATGACGACCACAGACAATAACGACTGGTCTGTTTGACATTAAAAAAATATTTTAGTGATGGGATTTTAGTAAGATTTTTGTTAATGTTAATGTTATAACGTTTTGAAAAAATAAATTAATAACCTTTCCTCAAAAGCATAAAAATGTAAATAACTCAATGATTCAAACGGGGTCACAAAGTTCAAGCATTGACGCGTGTATGTATGTCTTCAACATCAACAAAAATCTTACTAAAATATTTTTTTAATGTCAAACGGACTAGTCGTTATTATCTGTGGTCGTTATCTGTGGAAAAAACTTTTATTGGAAGTACGAATTTCTGCAAGTAAACAATTTTCAAAGTAAGTGGAAATCAATGTGTTGATGTCTGATCTAGCTTATACAACTTAGTGTGGTGACATACAATGCGTGATTCTTTAGCAATGTCGTGATTTGTTATATAGCAGTGTTTGTTTACCAATTGTCTCAAGTAAGAATAAACGGGGTATACGCAATCGGGACGACACTGGATCGGAAATGTTATAATTTGACAAAATATTAGCTAGCGAGACGGAGATAGTGCAGTGCGGACGCGTATGTACTTGTTTATGACTTTGTGTGCAGAGCTGTTGCTGCCGTCGCCGCTGCCGCCTCATATTATTATTACTATTATTGTTCACGCACAGCGCCATCTAGGAACAACATTATGAACCACACTGCAGTTCGACGGAGCGAGCGCCGTGCTGTTTTATCATCAATCCGAAACCGCTTTACCGACATTAATTTTATCTATATTTTTTGTTCTTCCTCTCGTGCACTTCCTTGTAAAAACGGTTACCGGCAACATATAATTGTAACATTTTTGAAAATATACGCATCATTCCTCAAGATATAATAAACGTCTTCATTTTGGAGTTCAACCTTTCATCATCCATCATCACACACACAAGACCTGACTGGAGCTATCTACCACACACAGAAACCCTCAACATATTTGGACCTTCGGAGCCGAACGTTCATCAGGATCAGCATCTGGAGTCACGGTCAGGCCAATCAATCCTTCCCTTTCCCAGTTCTCCACTCAGTTTGTGCTAACATCGTTTATTTTTGCAAATTCCAGTCTTTTCTGGTGGCCTGTGCATCTACCTACCTGCGTACATTTGCGAGCCACGACACCATTTCAAATTGTAACTGTAAGTACTTACCTATTTCTTTCTCCTGTGAATCACCAAAATGGTTAAAAAGAGGCATTCGGTTGTGGATATAGAAAGTCATGACGATATCATTCGCGAATTAGTGAAACAACGGGGTTCAGTTAAAGGCAAATTTACTTTGTTCGCAAAATATGTGCATACTTTAGATGACTTGCAATTAACTGAAGCTCTAAAATATGAATTAGAAGAGCGTTTTCAAAAAGTAAAATTATTATTTGATCAATTTACGGAAATTCAAGACGAACTAGATTTAGTTGTTTCTGAGGATCAGTTAGAGAAAGAGTTACAAGAAAGAGAAGCGTTTCAGAACCAGCGACAATTTAGATAGTGTACAAAAGTTTCATTATTTACGTTCCGTCCTCACTGGCAATGCGCTTCAAGTAATTAAAGCACTGGAATTCTCATCAGATAACTACTTTGTAGCTTGGGGTCTTTTAGAAAATAGATATAACAATAACCGGCTTTTGGTTCATAATCACGTGAAGGCAATATTTTCAGCTCAGTCAATGACTAAAGAGTCTGCGGTTCAGATCCGTAAATTAATTGACACAATTTTACGTAATATTCGAGCACTTAAGACTTTAGGAGAACCCACTGATACATGGGATACATTAATTATCCATATAATCGTTTCGAAATTAGATTCGTCAACTGAGCGTGAGTGGGAACTTCATAAAAGTAATTTCACTAATAGTTCGGTAGATAATAAAATGTTGTTGTCAGATTTATTGAAATTTCTCAAGGATCGAGCTGATTTTCTAGAAACGGTGAAGCCTTCTCAGACTAAACAACCTACAGTAGATACTAATCATAACATTCACACAAAGAAATCGTTGCCGGTAAAATCACACAGTTATGTTGCAGCACACAAAGATAAAAAATCACATAATTCACAACGTTACAAGTGTAATATGTGCGGTTCCAATCATCCTATTTATTCTTGCGATGGTTTCCTTAAGTTGCCACTCCAGGATAAATTACGCATAATTGAAGATAAAAAATTATGTAATAATTGTTTACGTATGATGTTTTTTTTTTGTGAGGGTAGTCAGAAAGAACGCAACTAAATTAATAGCTCCCAAGTTTTATTTTATTTTAAACTATAAATATTGTATATTGCACCGCACATATGCACTAAATCATTGCATAGTCCATAGATGCACTCATATTTCTAATTTTCTCACTTTTAACTCTCACTAAAACAACAATATCAGTATCACTACAATGGACCTATACACAAAACTGTCAAGCTGTATGGAGGAACTGTCAAGTACTTTCACTTCACGGATGGCTGCATATGAAGAGGAGCTGAAGAATGTAGGCAGCAATGAAGCCTCACACAAAACCATTGCCAGCCTGTCCCGGGATTACACCGAGTTCAAGACACTCATCTGGAAGACAATGAGTGCCCTAAAGATGCAGGTGGAGTTGTTGACGCTGGGATTGGACCGGCATGAGATGGCTTCTCGCAGGCAGGTTCTTCTCCTCCATGGTCTTCCTGAGCAGAAGGACGAGGATCATGTGTCACGGGCTGTATCTGTTGTGATGGAGAAGTTGAAGATGCCCAAAGTTTCTTCGATGGACATTGATTCGTGTCATCGTCTGGGTGCTGACACTAGCAAGCCGCGTCCTTTATTAATTCGGTTCCAGAGCCACAGCCTGCGTAGTGAGATCTGGCGAAACAAGACCTTACTAAAGGGCTCTGGTCTAGTGTTTTCCGAGTTCCTGACCAAACCCCGACACGACGCATTCCTTGCCGCCCGCAAGCATTTTGGGGTCACGCAGTGCTGGACATCCGAGGGCAAGATAGTTGTTCTGCTACCGGACAAGTCACGGCGGAAAATAGAATCCCCAGCTGAATTACAGTTACTGGCGAAGCAGTTTCCGACGTGTGGTGCTACGGTCAAGTCCCCATCAGGAAAAAAACCGCGGAGGCAAGCAAAATAATCTTACTTGTATTTATTTTCTTTCATATTTATTTACATTGTCGGTCGACGGTCACTTATGTTGTTTTGCGTTGACATTACTTGTTTCCATAGACAGACATCCTTTCTACGATTCGTTCGGAAACTTCATTGTGTCTGTGGATATGAGTCTTTTCATCCATCATGTTATGACAAATTGTATAACTAGCGAGTGCATCGAGGATGTCGAAATAACAGATAACTGTTATTTACTCTTTTTATATACATATTTAAATTCATTATATTATATTTATATATATACCATTAATAATTTTAGTATTTTGTCATGTTCGGTAATTTTGATGATGGTTTTGTTTCTTGTTCGTCTTTATGTGCATCTGACGAGAGTTTTGCTAGTGCGTTTAATGATGACTCAGTGCATCTACGTGACCAACTCTGTACCACATTTTCTTCTTTTAGTAAATTCTTTAACACGGTCCACATAAATGCTCAAAGTATTCCTGCTCACCATGCTGACTTACTATCCTCTTTTGATTCCAACCTTGTTCATGCTATACTGGTGTCTGAAACATTCCTCAAACCAGCACTTCCTTCCACACAATACTCCTTACCTGGCTACAAGCTGGTGCGTAATGACAGAACCGGCAAGGGAGGCGGAGGGGTAGCCATTTATCTTCGTGGAGATATCTCCTATAAAATTGTTGATAAGTCTCCGAGTGATTACTTTAAATTCGCTGAACACCTATTTATTGAAATTACTTTTTATAACACCAAGGTGCTTCTAGGTGTCTACTACAACCCTTCCTGCACTTTCGATTACTTTTCCTCTTTTGAGTCGAAACTTGAACATTTTACTCCCTTTTATGACCACACGATAATCCTCGGAGACTTCAACACCTGCTTGATAAAGGATGATGCGCGTAGCCGTAAACTCCGATCCCTTGTCTCTTCTGTCAACATGCACATTCTTCAGCTTAATGCCACTCATCATGCCCCTCATTGCAATCCCTCACTCCTAGATCTCATAATTGTTTCAGACCCCAGCAAAGTAGCCACTCATGGGCAACTCCCAGCCTCTTTCTCATATCACGACCTTTTGTTTCTATCTTATAAGATCCGTCCACCTAAGCGTAAATCCAAATTTCTTTTCCTTCGCGGTTTAAGAACATTAATCTGGATCGTTTGAGGGAGGATGCGGGTGAAATAGACTGGACTCCTCTTTACGATTGCACTGATGTAGATTCTATGGTTTCAGTATTTAATAGGCTGGTGCTTAAGCTCTATGACAAACACGCTCCTCTTAAGAAGGTAAGAGTAAAGCACCTTCCGGCCCTCTGGCTATCAGGTGGTATAAAGCAGGAGATGTCTAAAAGAGATAAGGCAAAAAGACGGTACAGAAGGGATCCAACTGAGGAGAACTGGTCGTTATACAAGAAGTTACGAAATCGCTGCAGTCGTCTGTGTAGAGATGCAAAGAGGCGGCATATTCACAACTCCATTAAAAACTTCAATACGGCACAAGTATGGCAATTCCTTAAATCTTTTGGTATCGGCAAGGCTGCTAATGATAGCGCTCCCGATATCAATCTTAACACCCTTAATGAACATTTCTCGAAGTCACCAGTAACGCTGGATGACAACGTTAAATCGTCTACTCTCGACTATCTCTCCAACCTTTCTTTGCCAAACTGTACTTCGTTCTCTTTTCGCCCGGCTACAGAAGGAGATATTAAGCATGCCATCCTATCCATTTCCACAAAAGCTGTAGGGGACGATGGTCTTCACCTACAGATGCTTCTTCCCATCCTTAATGTACTTGTTCCTGTAATTCTTCATCTTGTCAATTATTCCCTTTACACTGGCTCTTTTCCATCAGCTTGGAAAAAAGCTCATGTGTTGCCATTGCCCAAAGTCTCCAATCCGTCCTCAATTTCTGAATTCCGTCCCATATCCATACTTCCTATCCTATCTAAAGTCCTTGAGAGTGTTGTCAACAGTCAACTGTCCCATTACCTCTCCTCTAACAGCCTGCTAAGTCCATACCAATCTGGCTTTCACCCTGGCCATAGCACAGTGTCGGCACTGGTTAAAATAACCGATGACATTCGACTGGCCATGGAGAATAAGCTTTTAACGATTATGGTGTTGCTGGACTTTAGCAGTGCTTTTAACTCAGTTGACTTTGACATCCTCCTAGGTATCCTATCCTCACTAAATGTATCTCCTTCTGCAACTGCATGGTTCAATTCCTATCTTCGAGGTCGCTCGCAGTCGGTCCGCTCTGATGAGGTTTCATATGAGTGGTGTGATCTGTCTGCGGGTGTTCCTCAGGGCGGCGTCCTCTCTCCGTTACTCTTCTCCGTTTTTATTAACGCCATCACTAAGTTACTTGGTTCAAATTACCACCTCTATGCAGATGACTTGCAGCTGTATCAACACTGTAAGCTCGAAGAGCTACCTGAAGCAATTGATGCCATCAATAATGATCTTGGAAACATAAATAAATGGGCTAAAAGTTTCGGACTTTTAGTAAATCCTACCAAATCGCAAGCTCTCATTATTGGTGGCAGATATTTTCTGAACAAACTGCAGTCTCCTCCACCAGTCTTATACGATAACGTTGCCATATCGTACTCTTCTTACGTCAAGAACTTGGGTGTCCTAATGGATTGTCATTTGTCCTGGGGTCTACACATTGCAGAAGTAAGCAGGAGGGTATTTTACTCGTTTCAGTCACTCAAACGTCTCCAGAAGTTCCTGCCTTTTTCTACAAAAATTACTCTTGCTCAGTCGCTTCTTCTCCCTCTATTAGATTATGCTGATATCTGCTTCCTTGATGCGACTGAGGAACTTCTTGAAAAACTCGAACGTTTGCAGAATCTGTGCATCCGCTTCATTTTCGGCCTTCGAAAATACGACCATGTGTCAGAATTTCGGAGTCGGCTGAAGTGGCTGCCTATCCGGAAACGTCGAGATGCTCACATTCTCTCTTTTCTCTACTCTCTTCTCCACAATCCCCATTCTCCAAGCTATCTTCGGGAACGCTTTGAATTCCTCGTTCCTAGAGGCAAACCCTGTCGCTCCTCTTCATCTCTTCTTCTTCGTGTCCCTCCTCATACTTCGAGCCGTTATGATGGATCCTTTACTGTTCGTGCTGTGAGGCTTTGGAATTCTCTCCCTCACACCATACGCGAGAGCTCATCGTTAGATGTTTTCAAGAGACGAACTAAAGAACACTTACTATCAACATGACCATATACAACGTTGATAAAAGCGAGAGGCATTAAATGAAACCACATATTCTGTATATCATTATAAGGCTACACAACAAAAATCAAATCAATGTAAGCAATAGTTTAGTCACAGGATATTTTTTTAGTTTTTTTTTAGTTTGAACATGCTGTATCTTCCTGATTAGGTGACTAAGTTTTATAGGCATAGTTATCTAGTTGGCTCCAGTTGGGTCCGAAACTAGTCGGGCTATCCCGATAAATACGCGTGAGTAAACCGTTATAACGTTTTAAGTATGAATCATCCTCACGAAAGTTATTATAAAAATATTGCTTACATTGATTTGATTTTTGTTGTGTAGCCTTATAATGATATACAGAATATGTGGTTTCATTTAATGCCTCTCGCTTTTATCAACGTTGTATATAAACTGGACAGCAAATAAATCGGGCCACTCGCTACCTTGACACTCTAATCCGATTTTCTCAAAAAGTATAAAACTTATAAATATGAAAGTTATATCTACAGAAAGAGCGTTTTTTTACAATTAAATTGACTATGAATTTAATTTAAAGTACCATCAACTCACATTGTGATCAAGCTATAAACACAATGCTCACAATTTGCTCTGTTTGGACTAGAGTTCGCGCTTAGCGTTCATTTCTTCTATAGTGAGAGTAAACGGATATTTTTTATCATTTCTTTAGTTTTTATCCATAGCTTACTAAGACGCGTTGTATTTTTGCTACTTTGTTTAGTCAATAATGGATACGATGCCTCAGGAAGCGACTCAAGCTGTTGCACTACTTCAAGCAGGCTTTGGGCAACGTGAAGTCGCTCGAAGACTTCGAATCAGCAGATTTTCGGTGCAACGAGTTTACAGACGATACCTAGAGACTGGCGCATTCGAACGCCGCCCAGGTACGGGCAGATCTAGGGCAACATCAGCAGCAGATGATCGTTATATCCAACCTTCTGTTTTGCGAAATCGTTGCCTCAACGCAGTTCAAGTCCAACAAAGTCTGCGTGTTGAACGCCAAGTCGTGATAAGTTCAGATACCGTCAGAAGGAGACTTGCTGAACGGAACCTGACTCCAAAGAGAGCTGCAACAGGCCCCGCATTAACAGTAGCCCACCATCGAGCACGACTTGAATTTGCTCGAGAGCATAGGGATTGGACGTAAGAACAATGGGGCAATGTACTCTTCACTGATGAGACCAGGGTGAGTCTACATGGAAGTGATCGACGTCAGAGAGTATATCGTCGCCCTGGAGAACGTTATTCTCAGTGTTGTATTGAGGAAACTGTTGCTTATGGTGGAGGATCTGTTATGATCCGGGGCGGTATCTTATTAACCGCACACACAGCGTTAGTTAGTTCGCTACATCACTGAAATCCTCGCAGACCATGTGGTACCTTACGCAGGTTATATCGGGCAGGATATGCAGTTGATGCATGATAATGCACGGCTTCATGTTGCTTATGTGGTAATCCAATGTCTACACGACGTCGGCATTCGCACGATGGCGTGGCCAGCTCGTAGCCCGGACTTAAATCCGATAGAGCATTTATGGGATGAGCTGAAACGTCGAGTTCGAGCCAGGGTACCTGCTCCGTCAAGGCTCCGACAGCTGAAAATCGCAATTGAAGGAGAGTGGGGTGAAATTCCCCAAGATTTCATTGTCAGGCTCGTGAGGTCTATGAATTCGAGGATGCTAGCAGTTATTTGAGCAAGGGGAGGAAACACTCAATACTGAAAAAAAAGATTTGTTCACGCAGTTACTGAATGTTGGTTTGGACCGTGCAAGCATTGTAACCAAAAGCACAACACTTTAATCCACAATCATTCATTAGACACTTGTACATCGTCAGCTGTGGCACATATCACACAAAAGTTGTCTCAGCCTGAACCCAGTACAAGTGCTACACACACGCAAGTAGTTCACACCGCTTCTCATAAATCACACACATTTTACACACAAGATAATAATATAAATGCGCACTATTATCAAAATCCAGTATTATTATCGACTGCATTAGTAGAAGTGGCGGACGAACACAACACATATCACACAGCACGAGCTCTCCTGGATAACGGGAGTCAGCATTGTTTCATTTCGGAACCATTGTGTAAAAAGCTTAACATTCCAATGATACAGTCCACTGTTCAAGTAAGAGGGGGAGGTAATACTGTCACTCAATCCACACAATCTTGTAACATTCAATTACAATCCAAAGTAAATTCATTTAACACACGCTTTAATTGTTTAGTTTTGTCGCGCATTACTTCACATTTACCTACACTGAGTACCAAAGTTGATTTAAAAATACCTGATAATATTCAACTCGCCGATCCCGAATTCTGTTCTTCCGGTGAAATACATTTACTGATCGGGGCAGACAGGTTCTGGGATCTGCTGAGTGAAGGTTTAGTTAGGTTGCCTAACGGACCATACTTACAGAACACAAAATTCGGTTGGATCATATCAGGTACTGTTTACAAAAGGGTTTCACGCATTAATCAGACTCAGTGTAATTTCACACAAACATTAGATTCGGATCTTAAACGTTTCTGGGAACTCGAAGAGATCCCTTTAAATAATAATAAGTTCACTAAGTGCGTGTGAAAAATTATTTAAGGACACGACTTTACGCGTCGATAAAGGTCGTTTTTCGGTGCGCATACCGCTAAGCGAATCAGCTGATTCACTCCACGATACATTTTCTATGGCTCAAAACAGGTTTCTTGCACTCGAACGCAAATTACTTAAGAAGCGCACCTAGCTATAGAAATATGTACATTGACTTTATGAACGAGTATTTAAGCCTAGGACACATGAGTCACATTTCTGAATTTAATAAACCTTATTATTTTTTACCACATCATGGGGTTTATCGGGAACATAGTTCTACCACTAAGTTAAGAGTAGTATTTGATGGAAGCGTAAAGTCGACGTCAGGCAAGTCATTAAATGACATTCAACATATAGGTCCTAGATTACAAAACGACTTGTTTTCTATTTTACTTCGTTTTAGACAATTCAAGTAAGGGAACTAGGGGCATGATGGGGCCATGAGGTAAGACGGGGTCACGCACTCATACGAAAATCCCAACGTTCCTATGACACGGCGCATTAGCCAATCAGAAGCTGCTATCGAACAATACTCAGTGCGGCCATAACAGTCGGTGAGAGTGCGTGCGTTCTTCGTTTATAAACTAATTACTGCTACAGTGCGTCTAATAATCTAATTAATATAATATTATGTGCACGTGAACGACATCAGAAAAAGGTAAGAAAAACAGTTGAACTCATTGTGTTTATGCACTTTGTTTTTACATTTTACTTGCTGTTGATAGGCTCATCCAAAATCATTCTAGTCTCAAGCACTTATTTTAAAAATTTAAATATTAAAAAAATAGTGACAGGGGCAAGATGGTGTAGGTCCTACGGGGCATAATGAGATTCATCATGGCCCATCGATTTTCAAACAAGTTATTACTTAAACATTACTAGGTTGTGTTTTGTTTTTCAGTTTACAGCTAGATTGATTCACAAAAAGAAATTCATCATCACAGCCTAAAATATTGACCTCATTACATTTTTCTTTTTCAGATAAAAATGGTTAGAAACTACAAGAAAAAGACAAAAAGTCTTAATAGATAAAGTTATGACAAAAAAGTCAGGATACAGGAAGGCGGCCTTAGACCATAGTACCCTAGACCCATTTTGCCGCATTTATCGTAAACCATCTTACCCCGTACGTGGGGTAAGATGGTTTTTTTATGTGTTATTAAAAAATAATTAATAATGAAAAATTGTGATGACATGTCCGTCCAAAAAATATGCCAATTTGTACTTGATTAAGTAACTAATGTGCCATAAATAAATGAAAACATTATATTAATTAGATCTGTGTATTTTTGTAGTTTTCCCTTAGCGTCCCCATCATGCCCCTAGTTCCCCTACGTTGCCTGTGCTGACATAGCGAAAATGTACAGACAGATACTAATTCAACCTGATCAAAGAAAGGAGACGGAAAGTTTTGGGCCAAAATGTAATAAGATGAGATATAGTTTAAAAAATCACACGTATTTTTTTATGTAAAATTACCAAAAACCAGTTCAATCCTCAATCTAGAAGCGGAGCAAAATAGAATAATGGATCTTATAGATTAAAAATCGATCAATAATAATTGTTTTCACAATTGCAAAACGAAAACCCTTAAATCAAATAATTAGATCAAATAAAATAATTAAATGTGATATTTCGATTATACTTAACTATATTAATGAATAAAATATCATCAATTACTTAAAAATCACATATTGATTCTATATTTTTAATCTATGGACAAGCAGCTTATTGACAGGAGGCTCATTCGTTTCGTATCTTCCGTTGCGTTTTGAATGCTTTCTCGATTGATTTTTATTTTTCAACGACCACTAGCTTATTTTTACGGACTGTGACCCTACTTAACTCGACGACCCCTTGCTGTTTTACTGGACACCGAAAATCGCTTTCACGTTCGACTTGGAATTACTATATTGGATTTTGAATTGGTGACATTATGGATCGCTGTGTGAATTGCGGGATTGCAACTAGCCAATGCAACACGCTAGGCCGACGATCCTTAACCGACGAAAACATTTTGTCAGTGATTCAGCAATGGCTTGCACCTCAACCTGTAAGTAAATATCTAACTAATCATACTCTATCTTACTAGCTACCGCCCTGGCAGGTTTACTTTCGGAGATTACCATCACTATTACAGTTACGATTATGTAGGTTTAATAAAAAAAACATAATTATGAAGATTGTTCCCATTTGAGAATAAGAATTATCAAATTATATTAGTGTACTTTATTGTTGTTAATACATTTGTTATAAACCCACAACAGTAAATAAATGA
This sequence comes from Chrysodeixis includens, assembly GCA_941860345.1. Taxonomy (NCBI): domain Eukaryota; kingdom Metazoa; phylum Arthropoda; class Insecta; order Lepidoptera; family Noctuidae; genus Chrysodeixis; species Chrysodeixis includens. The sequence continues at coordinate 89,799 of CALNXA010000009.1, forward strand.
ATTGAATTGTTTGATGAATTTAAAAAAGATCAAGAGTTGTAAAAATAAAATAAATCTATATATATTTTAGGTGAACAGTTGTGACTACATCTGCAGAGCGTGCTGGGACTTAGGTCTAAGCCCACATGTTGATGAACAAAGACTACTTGGCCACCGTAATGTTTGTCTCCGCTGTGGACGCTCTCTTGCATCACAAGTCAGTCATCTACTTCACACCAAGTCAACTCGTGAATCAAGAATTTATAATGTTATACAAGAGTGGATTTGTATTTTTTGTCTTTAAATAAATTAAAGTAACATTTTATATACTTATGGCTTATCTTATTACATGTGTTTGAGTATACTGCAGTAGTTAATTTTGTTTTGTGTTGGCAGTTGTTCTTCTTTTTTTTTTTTAGTTAGTTTTGTGGTTTAAAAAGTGCATAGAATATATGGTTGAATTGAGAAAAATCGTCCTTTTTGAAGTCGGTTAAAATACAGAAGAATAAAGATATTATATTGAGTAAAAAAATAACAAAATTAAAAATCAGCTTACATAATTCATTCATGATAGGTTAACTAATAATAAATTAATAACATAATGATAATAAATTCTTATCTTTTGTTTATATATGATTGTTGCAGATACACGTAGCAAGTCAGATATGTCACGCTTGTTGGGTGGCTGCAGACAGAGCTGCTGTCCGTATGGTCTCAAGACCATCAACATCCTCTCAACAAGAGGATGAAATACAACCACAGCCTCAAGATCTTCCCACTGAATCTCCAAATGAAGGAGATGTAACCAATCAACCTGAACCAACAATTATTTTGCCAGAATACATGAGAGCTATTGAAACTGAAAGTAGGTGCTTTATTGAAGGATGCCGGAGAACAGATAGATACAGAGTTCCTCTTTCTACTAGAAAAATGGTACTCAATCGATATAAATATTATATCCCTGAAAATAACCGTCTCTGCGATCAACACTTGGTTATTGAAGCATGGGATTTTCTGCACACTTTGAGCTCCAATTATGTTCAGTCTTTTACTGCGAAGCATATTCAGGACATGATGTCCTTAAAAGAAGTTGTAGATACCAGTTTACTACATTTTAAGAATATTAATGACATGGAAGACCATGTTGTGCATAAATGGATTGGACTAAATAAAGCACAGTTTCATCAAATGTTCGCTGAAGTTCCTCAGCTGTTGGACATACCAAAAGCTACTGTAGCTTTAGCTGCTTACCTTATGAAACTCAGAACAGCAGATTCCAACGAAAGGTTGGCAACTTTAGTGAAAGTGTCTAGGACAACCCTTGAAAAGTGGATATGTTACAGCCAAAGTGATTAATCTAGATATTAAGGATATACTATCAGGATTAAAAAATACTAAGAGTACGGGTTATGACGATATATCTACCTTCGCATTAAAAGAAGTCTCAACTAAAATATCTTACATACTCAGTCATATCATTAATCAATGTATTTGTCATGGCGTATTCCCCGAGCAATTAAAAATAACTGTAATTAAGCCGCTGTTTAAGAAGAATGATCAACATTCTATGGATTGTTATCGACCTATTGCTCTCCTACCAACCATTTCAAAAGTTTTTGAAAAGGTCATACATGATAGGATTAGTAAATTTCTAGAAGCACATAATTTATTCGCTAAAGAACAAACTGGTTTTCGAAAGAATAAGTCTATCAATATGGCAATTTATAATTTTTTGAAAATAGTAACTGATAGTGTGGATAAAAAGGAGCCTGTATGTGCACTTTATATGGACTTATCTAAAGCATTCGATTGCGTCGATCATCAGATTTTGTTAAGTAAATTGAATTCATATGGCGTTAGGGGTAATGTATTAAATTTGATCGCCTCTTATCTCTCAAAAAGGAAACAGTGTACTCAGATCACACGACTATGTCCAAAAGTTAGGAATGAAAATTATTATATGTCCAATTATAGAGAAACTAAGTTAGGAATACCACAAGGCAGTGTATTGGGACCGCTTTTATTTAATATACACCGTGACTTTTAGGTCGTTTTAAAAAAGCAGCCCAGTTCATGTATCCAATGACTAGTAAACGTTTATAATAAAAAAATATGTTTTTTTTAAGATTTGAATGAATAAAAATATTATTCATTATTATGACACAAGGCAGTTTTACGAACACTCTGTAGTGAGCGCGGTCCGAGCCTTGTGCCAAAGGAGCCGCGCGGGCGGCGCGGCGGCGTCTTATGACAGGTCATTCACCTTAGCGTAAAACAGCTGTCTTACTATTGCAATCATAATGTTCGCAGTAAGTATGTAGCATGTATCTTCAACAGTTTGATACGTAAACATTTTTAACAGGATGTTTCATATTTCCAATGTATTATTTATTTTTTTCATGCGTATTATTTTAATTAATGATAAAAAAATTATATTCGCGCCTAGAGGTATTTTATGACGGATACATTGTGTGGACGACTTTTTTAAAACGACCTAAAAATCACGGTGTATACATTAATGACCTGCCAAAGATTACAAAACATCCCACTATCCTATTCGCAGATGATAGTACAATTATATTTACGGCTAGAAACAAATCGCTCCTTGAGTCTGACGTATACAATACTCTGAATGATGTAATAAAATGGTTGACATTAAATAATATAAAAATTAATTTAAATAAAACACATTTAATGACATTCAAAAATAGAGTTCCCCTAGTAACGGACATAAACGTATCTTATAAAGACGAAAAACTTCACGAAGTACAAACAACAAAATTTCTCGGTATAAATATAGATAGCAACCTGAATTGGAAGGCACACGTAGAATACCCCTGTGCAAAAATAAATACCCAGTCATACGCGCTATACATGCTTACAAAAAAATTGAACCATGCCGCTGTATTGACAGCATATCACGGATACGTTGGTTCAATTTTGAGGTATGGGATCATATTTTGGGGTAGCTGTACGGAAATAGAACAAGTATTTAAAGCTCAGAAGAGATGTGTCAGGGCAATGTGCAACCTCCAACAAATTGACACCTGTAAACCGTATTTTCAGAAACTCAAAATTCTAACCGTACCCTGTCTGTATATTTTTGAATTAATATTATTTGTCAAAGCTAACCTAAACCTCTTTGAAAAATATAAAAGTAAACGTCACAATCAGAAAGTATGTTGTCCTCAGCATAAAAGCACTTTGATGAATCGAAGTGTCTTCTGTATGGCGCCACGAGTCTATAACCATCTACCTAAATGTATTATGGAAATTACTTGTTTCACTAAGTTTAAAAATGTGATTAGACAATTTCTGTTACAAAAGGCATATTATACAATTGACGAATATTTAAATGGTAAGACAATTTTAAATGACTGACACCATATTGTAATTTAGTTTAACTGATATGAAAATGAAAATGTTCGATTTAATTTATAAAATTATTTTTAGTCATTTTTGTCTCTCAATGTGGACAATGTTATAATTAAGGTTCTTAAAACTATACATCTTGTGAAATTAATGTAATAGTATTTGTAAGACTTCATAGTTATTTTAATATGTCTGTAAAAATTCAGTGTCTGTAGAATTTTGCATGGCGTGAGCCCTAATATGGCGATCATAAGCATTTATTTATAACACCTTTTTGTACCCATATTATGCGAATAAAATTATTATTATTATTATTATTATTATTATGTATACTGTCTAGCTATTATGAATAATATCTACTCAATTTGGATAAAGTGATAATTTACACAAAATTAATCACATTAACTAGCTATTATACATAATATCTTCAAAGAATTGGATAAAGTGATAAAACAAGTAGATATTCGTTTAAGAATAAATTTGTATTTCAATTTTCCTTAAGCATACATATCAGAAAGATTATTTTAACAATTAAAATAACATAAGATAATATTTTCACCTCAATAAACATAGATTTTAACAAATAAAAAAAACCTAACCTGACCTAATTTAGGTTAGGTTAGGTTTTTTTTAGGCAGGAGTGTGGATATCAAATGAACATTATACCTTTTGATCATTAGCGCAAATGTTGATATAGCAAATAAATATTCGACGAACTGAAAATTATGTCAAACGACATTATACAAAGTGATGATTTTCTTAAACGTTGTTCGATTGAGTAATATTATATCAAACGTTGTTCGATCAAACAAGGGTGAACCTGAGATAAAGATCGTATTATTACTTTGGCTAACTTTGACACGATATTATGAATAATAACTAGATAATGTGATTAATTTATTACACTGTCTAGTGAATTTAGCTATTATCCATAATTACTAGTCATTATGTATAATCGCTCATTAATCACTATGACTGTAACAGATACATGAAATAAGAGAGTTGCTGACAGAACACTTTGTACCAAGAAATCTAGGCCTAAACCATATTAATAGGCAACAAATGGTAGAGAGAAATCTTGCCATACCCAACTCACTGTTTGGTAGTTTTAAGGGTGTGGACAGACCAATAGCCATTTTTGATGGAACATATTGTTATGTGGAAAAAAGTTCGAACTATATATATCAAAAAAAGACATATAGTATGCACAAGTACAGAAATCTGGTCAAACCATTTTTAATTGTTTGTACTGATGGATATATTATAGATGTTCTGGGCCCATATTCAGCCACCACTTCCGATGCTGACATAATGAAAAATGAATTTGGAAATGGAAAACCTTTACGTGAATATTTCTTTCAAAGTGATGCGTTTATATTGGATAGAGGCTTTCGTGACTCTTTACCTCTGTTGCACCAATGTGGATATAGGACATACGTGCCTGCTTCGTTAGAGGAGGGTGAAACACAGCTACTTGTGAGGCAAATAAATCAAGAGCAGTCACCATATGCCGTTGGGTGGTTGAAGCTGTGAATGGTAGATTTAAACGAGATTTTAAATTGTTACGGCAAAATTATTTTAATGTAACGAGTAAAAGTTTTATGAAAGATTTTGAGGTGGCTGCTTCTCTTTTAAATAAGTTTCACCCTCCTATAATTGATCGTAGATGCTGAGGAAATAATACAAGAAATAAATAGATATATGAATGTAGAAAATGATTTGGCTGATTTTATTATTAGAAATAATTATAATAGGCGTCGATCATCATTTGAATCTATCACTGTACAAAATGATAATCTAAATGATTTTCCCCAGCTTTCTGAAAATGAGCTAAGACTGATTTCTTTATTAACTTCAAATCAAGCAGGCACGTTCCTACTACGGTGAACATATTAGAGGAAATGAAGGTTTTAAAATCGAAGTGTGCAAGGAGGTCAGCAGCAGCCTACTTCGAGAGCTGTCGGTTTCCAATACTTCCTGGCTACTTAGGGGTCGCATACAGTCCCGACATATAAGCCGAAAAACTTATTTTAGTTATATTTTAGTCTACAGCTCTCGCAGAGGAAGGGAGGCTAAACTTATGCATTATTGTAACTGTATAGTAGGCAGTCGAACTGTAGGCTGCTGCGCCCATATCATGTGTTTAATATGGTACTTTAGCCATGCTAGGTACCAAGATCATAAAGTTCCACCTGCAGAATTCTTAGACGATATTTTAATTGCAATAGAAGAATAAAAATAATACTAAATAAAAAATGGTTTTATTTTTAATTTACACTCCATACCTACATATTGCCTGCCTATGACTTTCAGTTACGACCATGGTCGCAATTGAACGCCCTTCCTAACATATTCTACTAAATATAATAAACAAGTGTCTAAAATACGAATATCTTTGCACGTCAAAAATCAGCTGTCAAATTAAATTCTAACATAACCTTACTTTCATTCAGTAAACCTCTTATAACTCAGCTCCCAGATTGTCAAAACTCGTAAAATTCTCAATGACGGACATATAAGTTTAAATCTATAAATTCATACCATTTTCATCTTATTACATTCTGGCCCAAGTTTGTATGTAATCGTTTCCGTCTCCTTTACAATTAATTCTTTGGAGAGAGAATCCATCCGATCCTCTCAGTGTGTACCAGCTTAATACTGTGACTTACGGAACGGCATCCACGCCTTATCTTAGCATCAGGTGTTTGAAACAACTCGCTTTAGAATGCAATGATGACGTCATTGCACAAGTAATTAATAATGATTTTTATGTAGATGACCTAATTACAGGACATAATGATCAGCAAACTTTAATAGAAATTTGTAATAGTGTCTCTAAAGTGCTAGAATCTGGTTGCTTTCCCCTTAGGAAGTGGGTGTTTAATTCACCAGTGGCACACTCAAACCTACCATTTTCTAAGGAATTATACGTTAGGTGAAAACTGTCACACTAAAACACTAGGAATGGGCTGGTTTTATTCTTCAGACGAACTGCATTTTGACACTAAATATAATCAAAGTGAATCTCATGTTACTAAGCGTATCATTCTTTCAATTATCGCACAAACATAATTATGATCCTTTGGGTTTACTTTCACCAGTTGTTATTATTGCTAAAATCATATTACAAAAACTGTGGTTAGCTAAAGTAGGCTGGGATGACCCAGTGCCTAATTCAATTTTATCGGATTGGCAAAGTTTCATTAATAATATACAAGATTTTCGCATTCCGCGTTATGTAATAGGAGAAAATGCACGCACAATAAAATTACACATTTTTAGTGATGCGTCACAGTATGCGTACGGTGCCTGTGCATACATACGCAGTTATACAGATAACGTGATAACAGTTAAGTTATTATGCGCAAAGAGTAGGGTCGCTCCCGTAAAACCGGTTAGCATACCGCGCTTAGAATTATGTGGTGCCTTAGTAGGTGCAAGATTGTTTACAAAAATAATAAACTCGTTAAGATTAACTTTTGATAATGTTTACTTCTGGTCAGACTCCACGGTGGTATTGGGATGGCTGAAAATGTCACCTAATTTATTAAAACCATTCGTACAAAATCGCATTGTAGAAATAAATGAGCTCACTGGTGACAAATCGTGGTTTCACGTCGCGGGCAAACAAAACCCAGCTGATTTGTTGTCGCGCGGTGTGCACCTAGATATACTTAAAGGTGTCTGCCCACTATCCCGTAGCATACCATGTCCGTGCTAGGAACGTATCCGGCACGGAAAGCAATCCGGTACGCTCTATTTCGCCCACTGAAACGGGCCGACAGCGCTCTGAACCCGTTTACAACCCGTAGTGCCTGAATAACCCGACATTATTCAGGCACTGAGTTGATGACGAAGAAAAGTTTTTTCAGTATTTCCGAATGTGTAGACCGTTTAGCCGCCGGCGCGCAGCGGTCTGGCAACGTCGCGTGCCATGCACGTAGCGTGTCCGCACCGGCAAAATATTCCCTCCGACGAATAGTTGACGGCCCGTGCACGGCACGCTACGGTGTCGGCCGGTGACGGAACGGTCTAGTGGGGATATAGTCTCATACTTCTCAATACAAAGAATAGTTTTTAGTCTGAAACGGTCATGGTATGCTACGGTATAGTGGGCAGACACCTTAAGTCGTGCGACATGTGGTGGCACGGACCAACATGTTTCCACGTTCCGAATGTAGAATGGGAACAAAACATTCGGGCTTTTGATATTAATCATAATGAATTACCAGAATTGAAACCAATTAAATCTTCTGCGTTATTTCAAATAAATTCAGATTTTTTCTTATTTCAAAGGTTCTCAACTTATAATCGCTTGCGCCGTGTAGTGGCATACATCCTTCGTTTCACATATAATACTCGTAAACAACAGTCAAGTACACAGCGTCTAACAGGTTGTTTAGATGAATTAAATAACTCGGTCAGAATTTTAACTCGATTAGCACAACAACAATCTTTCCCAAATATTTATGATAATTTAAAAAATAATCGTCAATTTAAATGTCCCCGTAGTATTTCTAGTTTAAACATATTCATGGATGAACACAATTTAATTCGTGTAGGAGGGAGATTATTACAATCTGACTTGTTTTCATACGATAAAAAACATCCATTGTTGTTATGTAGTAGACACATATTTACTAGATTAATTTTTGAGCATCAGCACAGGGTGTTATTACACGCTGGGCCGCAGTTGCTTTTAGCAACTATCAGGGAAAACGTGGTGGCCTTTAAGAGGACGCAACTTAGCAAAACAAATTGTACACAAATGTGTAAAGTGCACACGTATGCGAGCTATTCCATTAAAAATACAAATGGGTAACGGCTCGTACCAGGATAACCATTTTTACGCTGTGGTGTCGATTATGCCGGCCCATTGCTCATGCTAAAACGTGCAGGAAGGCGGGCAAAGTTAACTAAGTGTTACATTTGTCTTTTCGTCTGCTTTGCGACTCGCGCTATACGTTTGGAGTAAGTCACTAGTCTAACTAGTCAAGCATATTTATTGGCTTTGAAACGTTTTATCTCTAGACGCGGAAAACCTATACAGATTTTTTCTGACAATGGAAAAACATTTGTAGGAGCTTTAAAGGATTTTTCAAAATTTTTAGAAACAAATAAGTCAGACATTTTGAATTTCACAGCTGATAACTCTATAGAATTTTCATTCATCCCGCCGTACTCGCCTCATTTTGGTGGTTTGTGGGAGGCAGGGGTTAAGTCTTGCAAATATCATTTATGTCGCATTGTAGGAGATGCACACTTAACGTACGAGGAGTTGAGCACGGTGTTAGCACAAATTGAGGCCGTCCTCAACTCCCGTCCTATATCCCCTATGTCCACAGATCCGAACGGTTTACTTCCGTTGAGTCCCGCTCATTTTTTGATTGGTCGACCGCTCACTGCGCCTGCTGACCAGGACCTGACGATGACGGCCACACATCGCCTTCCACGATATGATCGTATAGCACAGATGCGGCAGAACTTCTGGCGTCGATGGTCTACGGAATATATTTCTGAGCTCCAGAAGAGAACTAAGTGGCAATGCAACCAAGATACATTGCTTCCGAACACGCTGGTTTTAATAAAAGAAGACCACGTCCCACCCATGAGATGGCAACTCGGAAGAGTGCAGGAGACAATCTCAGGCCAAGATGGACTGTCACGTGTTGCAGTCATCAAAACATCGACTGGCGTAATCAAGAGGACATATCCAAGGATCTGCCCGCTCCTGAACCCATAAGAAGCTTCTTTGGAACCCGGTGCTTCCAAGGCCGGGGGCATGTTTACGCACAGCGCCATCTAGGAACAACATTATGAACCACACTGCAGTTCGACGGAGTGAGCGCCGTGCTGTTTTATCATCAATCCGAAACCGCTTTACCGACATTAATTTTATCTATATTTTTTGTTCTTCCTCTCGTGCACTTCCTTGTAAAAACGGTTACCGGCAACATATAATTGTAACATTTTTGAAAATATACACATCATTCCTCAAGATATAATAAACGTCTTCATTTTGGATTTCAACCTTTCATCATCCATCATCAGACACACAAGACCTGACTGCAGCTATCTACCACACGCAGAAACCCTCAACAATTATCGTATTATTATTATTATTTGTATCTCTTTTAATTCACGGGATAACTTCAAGGGAAGAAACCCGGTCCTTTTTAAAGGCTTACACGGGGACACAGGTCCAACATGCAGAGGCCTTGTTGAGAACTTTAATCTAATATGTGATGGGGCAACTACCAAGGGCCATCCACCCCTGCTCTATGAAAGAACAGACATGGACGGCCCAAGGTAGCTACAAAACTATTGTAAATTATGGATAAAACGAATTTGGGCTATGGATAGGATATGTTGGATGTGTTTAATTTTTCAAACTATGGACAACCATGGCACGTGCCTTTAAACACATGAAAATGCAATTAAAATTGGCAGACGATGACTCGCCGACTCCAAGATGGGCCCCCTATTATACCGCCACGATAGGCAGTAGGTGGGCAACACCAGAGAGTAAGGCTAAGGGGTGTAGAGAGGTGCGACACCGATTTCGCCATCGCGGGTCACAGACCCGGAGCGGGTTTCCTCGTTATTACGCCATTAGACACTTCCACCCCCGAGCATATAGCTCTTGCGACCCCTCTCTAGCCAGCCAGTTAAGGCAAGAAAGAGCTGGGAGTCCTCATGAAGAGTGACCCCCTGGGGCATTCAGGTTCCATTGTGTCGCCACTCACAAACAGCTCGCCACAAGCTGCCCTGCGTATGTATGCTCCTACATAGACCTACAGATACATTATTTTATTTATACCTCAAGGTTTGAAAAAGCATACTAATATCTCAGCCCTCAGGTCTTGCGTTATCCCCATGATGAGGTAACGACTTGCCCCGAGGGGTTTATTACTATTATTACTATTATTTTTAAAAGGAATATCTACGTATTTAATACGTAGTTTTGACCGTCCTAAGCCGGCTATCATTTACCAGCGGATTCAAACGGGGTCACAGAGTTCAAGCATTGGACGCGTGTATGTACCTAAAGTGTGCGTAGCGTAGATATTATTATAGCGCGACGCGCAATGACTTGATACTAGGTAGGACATTCATGCATTTTTTAAAAACTACATAACAGTTTTTCTTTTTTGCGTTAATATAGCCCTAACGTAATTAGTATCATTAATAGTGTCTTAGTTTAAAAATATTGCCCACGACTTCAAAGTCACCCTGTATATATCGCATTAACGCAGACAATGGGAAAAAATACAAAAATTAAAAAAAAATATACAATAATAAGATTAATTATAACAAGGCTTAGTACATTTTTATTAGTTTCTTGATAGTTAACTAAATAAGTAAAATAAATAAGTATAGAAGAGTTTATAAGTTTTATTCGACATGATCAATGTCTACAGGAATAATTGTGGTCGTCTAAAAAACGCCGCAGGCGCATCAATTTGATTTTGATACCGGGGCCCCAAGTCAAAAAAATATACTATGCTGGCTGTATGCGCCACAGCATCCAATAGTGCGGCGACCGTGGATACAAGAGCAGTAGTGATCTTCGATAGTGCCTTCTCTGCCCTGTTTTGTTGGGTTCACCAATATGTAAGTATAGTATGTTTTTGCTCATGACATGTCTGCGACTGTATTTTTCCCCGTATTAATATTTTGTGGTTAACCAATTCATGGTGCCGGTATAGTTTCAACAATATACAGACCATTTGGTCGCAAGTTTTCGTGAACGTATGATCTAGCGATCCTTAAATGGTAGGTGCCCAATGTAAATAGTACCAAATCTTCAAAAGTTAGGCGTGGGAAGTTATCCAAAGGTGCATTACTTGCATCAATTGAAATAAAGGCTACTCCTTTGCCTATTTAGATTTTTATCAATACATTTTTTACCTATTTTTTATTTATCTTTAACCATTTATATTCCCATGGTTTTAAGAAAAAATAACTATCTAAATTTTAATGTAGGTTAATACTTAACAATTTAAAACTGATTTGGTTTTTTGTAGGAAAACTTTCGTTAACTGGGTCGGATTTCGCCCAATGACCTTTGTAATTGATTTGTAATATTTAAAAATGTGTAATTTTTTTTTCAGCAATCTCAAACGATAAAAAATACGTTCTTGTCTTCACGGAAACAGTGATCGTTGCACAGTAAAAGAAGATTGAGCAAATTACGATTTAGAAATTAATCTACAAAGATCATCTGAGATATTAATACGCTGTTAAAAACAAGGTAAATGGTTATCATTCCGTTTTCGAGACTTAACTAATAATTACAATCAGATATTTTTTATCATAATCATCTTATGTATAGGTTTATACATAAGATGATTATGTTTCCGTTTCCGTTACATAATCATCTAAAAACCATATCCAAAAACTATAAAAACCATGGCCCAAAACTTTAAGCAACATGTCTAGAAGACGTGTTGCGCCGACCCCAAGTAAAATGAGATAAAGGCAGGAAGATGATGATCTTAGGTATAGGTTCTAAAATAAAATATTTTAAGGTTTGGTCCGTAAGAATTACATTTTATGTGCATAGACTATTCTAATCATAGTATGACGTTTTTTTTTCAGAAGCGGAACAGAGCTGTTACTGTGTGAATGTGGTGACAATTTAACCAAAATCTAACTGCGGCAGTCAACAGATCGAGTAGTTAAGTTTTTAGTTTTTTAAAAGTAGCACCTATATCGTTGGCAAGTACGATTACTTTATATTTTTGTAAGGTTCAAATTATTTGTGTTTTGTTCGTGATAGAACAAAAGAGAAAACTTCGGGAATTTTTTTAAAGATTATATTGTCCGAATTTTGGATATAACAATAATTTTTGGGGTGTGCAGTGTGCTTCTAGTGGTGGAAGAATTAGGTGTGAATGCTTGTGTGTTGCGTGATGTTGTATGATTGGTGCTGTGTAACTGACGTGATGAGTGACGTGGGTGCGAAAGTAAAGCGTGATTGGTGTAGTGTAAGGCTCAACATAATAAAAATAAATAGATGCCTTGTGTTCAAGGCAGTACGGTCGACGATAGGAAAATGCGGCGTCGACATCCTCCCGGCCGTTGAAAGCTCTGCTGCTTTCAACAATTATTCTCCTCGGCTGAGTTTGGAAGTAGGCAAATTTTGTTGAGGGCTCTTCTTATTGTCCCTTGTACGGTAGAAATATCCGCGACTCGCGGAACACCATCATTGCCCGGAAACAATTTAGCGACACGACCTAACCGCCAGCATAATGGGGGCAGGTGATCTTCTTTGATCAAGACAAGATCATTCAGCTCCAAGTCTTTCTCTTTAGTGCGCCACTTAGAGCGCTGCTGCAGTTCCGCTATATATTCTCTGGCCCACCGCTGCCAAAAGTGCTGTCGAGCCTGTTCCAGACGCTGGTATCGGTCGAGGCGATTGGAGCTGCAATCCACGAAGTCCGGTGATGGTAGAGAGGTTAGTGGCCTGCCAATTAAAAAGTGAGCCGGGGTGAGAGGTTGTAGGTCATTAGGGGACGGACTGAGAGGACAAAGGGGTCGGCTGTTGAGGATTGCCTCAATTTGTGCAAACAAGGACGATAGTTCCTCAAAGGTGAGATGCGTATTGCCTAGTACACGTTTAACGTGATATTTTGCCGACTTTACACCACTCTCGGCCAGCCCGTTATAGTGAGGAGCGTACACGGGAGAAAATTTGAAATCTATGCCGCGACGAGCAGCAAATTCACAAATAGGGTCGCGTTCTGCCTGTAGAATGGAGGATATTTCCTTTGCAGAAGCAACAAAATTGCGCCCATTATCGCAATAAATTAATGTAGGTACTCCTCTGCGAGCGATAAATCTTTTAATAGTTAAAATAAATGCGTCCTTAGACAACTCGCTTACCGCCTCAAGGTGAACGCATTTATAACGAAAACAAACGAAAATGCATAAATAGCATTTTGTAATTTTGCATCCCCTACCTTTACGGTCTGCAATTAAAAATGGTCCAGCAAAGTCAGTAGCAACAGTAGAAAAAGGAAAATTAGCCTCCACCCGATCATTCGGTAGGTTTCCCATGATGTTGGATAGAGTTTGACCCCCAAATCTACGACACGTAAAGCAATTACGAAAGACTCTCCTAGCTAGTTGCCTACCCCCTATAGGCCAGTAGCGGTCTCTAATAGAGGCCAAGAGCAGTTGGGGCCCAGCATGCAGGAGACGATCATGTTCTGCTTGAAATATAAGCTTTGTTAGTAGGTGGTCAGACTTGAGTAGGATGGGATGTTTCTTATCGAAAGAGTAGCTTGAGTGATACGGCCTATTATATCTATACGGCCCCCAACTCTAAGCAATCCTTCTGAGTCTATAAACGGGTTAAGGGAAACTAACGCTGCCTTTGCTGATAGACTTTTGTTATTTCGAAGACGATCTAGTTCATCAGGAAAAGATTCCTTTTGTGCAAATTTTGCTAATAATTTAGCAGAACTGTCGAGCTCTTCAACTCGTAGAGTTCCAGTTATTTTATCACGATTACGGCAATTGTGAATAAATCTTAAAACTAGGGCATACAGCCTTTGAAATTTGTGAAATTTTGAAAATTTTGTAAAATCGATAAAGGGTGCTGAGGGCACAGTCTCCGCCGCCAAAACGGAGCACGTTTTTAGTTCGGGTAGGTCAGAAATATTAGGTGTGGTCATCGAAGGCCACGAATTTTCTGACTCTAATAAAAATGTAGGCCCGTGCCACCACAAAGATGGTTGCTTAAAGGACCCGTCCTTTTCATCGACACCTCGCGAAGCGAGATCCGCTGGGTTTTTGAGCAGTGGGCACGTACCGCCAGGATGTAGGTTCTGAAAGATCAGAAATTGCTGCAATACGATTAGCCACAAACGTTTTGGTTTTATTAGGCATGTAAATCCAACCAAGGACTACGCGCGAGTCAGTCCAGTATACATGACGATTGATAGGTCGGCGTAGAGCTTTGGTAACCACAGAGCTTAATTGTGCGCCTAATACAGCGGCGCTTAATTCTAACCTAGGTATGGTAGTGACCTTTATAGGTGCCACACGTGCTTTAGCGCACAATAAATGTACTTGAATCGACCCTTTTGTATCTACAGACCTCAGGTAAATGCACGTTCCGTATGCTTGTTGAGAAGCGTCACAAAAACAATGCATTTCAATTAGAATAGGATTATCAATTAGGGTTAGTCTAGGTATTTTAAATTGTGAGAAAATATTTATATTTTTAGAAAAAGATTGCCAAACATTTTGAATTTCATTAGGTACTGGTTCGTCCCAGCCTAACTTTAGGACCCATAATTGTTGTAAAATAATTTTGAATCTAATAACGTACATAGATAACAGTCCTAGAGGATCAAATATTTTACTAATATTGGAAAGAATAGATCTTTTAGTAACGATTGTGTCTGTTGGAGAGTGAAAAGGAAAATGTAATTCATCAGAAGTAGGGCACCACCCCTATTCCTAGAGTGCTAGTGGAATTACTGATAATTAGACTGCCCTCCTCAGAATGACTATCATCTGGGAAAAGATCAGGCAAATTAGACCTATATTTCCTAAGGTTAAAACAACCTTTAGCTAGCTCACGAGACAAAGAACTTTGAATATAGCGTAACTCTTGTGGTGAGTCACATCCCGTTAAAATATCGTCACAATGCGTATCATTTTGAATAATTGTTTTTATTTTAGCGTCCGTACATTCTTCACCAATTTGCCAAAGGCACCTAGTGGTGAGAAAAGTGGCAGATGAAAAGCCATACGTAACGGTGTTGAGACGTAGAGTACGAAGAGGTTCGTGTTCATTGTCGCGCCACAAAATTAATTGTAAATCGTCGATCAGCCTCTCTCATTAACACCTGGCCGAAACATTTTTTCTACGTCCCCCTGAAATTATGTATTTGAAGAGACGAAACCTTAACAAAATGTTGAATAGCAAATCTTGTATAGTGGGCCCTACCATTTGGAGGTCATTTACTGAAATACCTGAAGTAGTGCGGGCCCGATGCGTCGAATACGACACGCAGTCGAGGTCGACTCACTTTTATCCCTTATTACGGGATGATGAGGTAAAAAATAGCCATTTTTGGGCCACTGAATGGGTGCTTCAGACAAATGTCCGAGATCAGCATATTCGTGAATAAAATCAGTGTAGGCTACTTTTAAATCAGGCTGTTTTTTTAAAAACGTGATTCTAGGTTCAAAAACCTCTTCTTGGCCAGATGATAAGAGTCACCCAAACACTCTCTATCATCGCGAAGGGGGAAGGACCTACACAAAAACGACCATTACTTAGGCGAATAGTGTGATTAAGAAAATGCTTTTTCACAAAGCTTTTCTTCCTCACTGTAGGGAATAGACTGTGGGAAATTTTCCAATTCCCAAAACTTAGCTACCTGCTGTTCTAGGTTAGGAATATCACATTCCTTTAGGTGAGCATGACAGGCATGTATAGGGGTTTTTAGGCAAATTTCTTTGCTTTAGTTGGGGAAACACAGAACCTCCTACGAGCCATCCAAATTTAGAGGCTGCGGAGTATAGGGCCTTTATCGCTTAGGGAATGTTGCTGGGAACCTATCACGTCCCAAAAATAGATCACCTCCGAGCAGCATATCTATAGGGGCTGATTCATAGAAATTAGGATCTGCTAAATTGAATTTTGAAAAAATCTAGGCCTTTTTTATCAAAGGTTTAATTTGGGAATGTTATCAGAAATTTTTAGGAAGAACTAGGCAAAAACATTGTGACATTAAATAGGCAATCACTAGGACTGTAGGGCGTATCATACAAACGTTTCGTATTTAGGTTGAGTTGAGTATTACCAATAGCGTAAATATCAACATTAGAAGGTTGAGTAGATAAATTGAGTCGCTGTTTCAGTGACTCTGTAATAAAGGAACACTGGCTCCCACTATCGAGCAAAGGCGCGAACCTTTATGGTTTCATTGGTTGTTGGGTTTAGATATAAGAACACTAGGCGGTACACAGCAAGACTTGTGGACGAATTAGCTAAAGCGGACATGACAACAGGTGACTGGCTAGACTCATCCGATTCGAGTTTGTTAGCAACATGAATTAAAGTATTATGGCGTTTCTTACAAGAACGGCAATGCCCTGGAAGGTTACATTTACCTACATCGTGCCCGGGTCTCAAACAATTAAAGCATAAACCTAGTGACTTAACGGTAAGCCACCTGTCTTCAGGTGACTTTGCCTTGAAAAATAGCACACTCAAATAAGCGATGATTTTCTTTACAGACTAGGCATAGGTTACGTTTTGTTATCGCTATCTGAGGTTGATAAAAATGTTTTTGTTTGTGATTTGTTTGAACCACTACTAGAGGCAACGTGTTTATTATGGTTAGATAAATAATTTTTGTCCTTGTTTGCTACGGTTAACTGTTTCTAAAAACATCCGCGCGATTTTTTAAGAATGTAAAAAATTCGTCAAGTGAAGGAATGACGGACAAAGAATTTTTATGCTCTTCCCATTTGTAAATAGTGCTGCTGTCTAACTTTGCTGTGACCATATAAATAATTAAGACGTCCCACTTGTCGGTTGGCAACCTAAGCGTGCCGAGAGGCCCGTAAGTTTTTAGTGACATGATCAATAATATAACGCAATGACTTATCGGTCTCCCGTACGCTTTCAAAATTAAATAAAGATTTTAGATGGTTATTGATTAATTGACGCTTATTATCGTATCGTTCGCACAAGAGTTTCCCAGGCCTGAATGTAGTTTTTATCTGTTACTTCTAAATTACTAATTACGCGTGCAGCTTCCCCTTCTAAATATGAATTAAGGTAATGAAATTTGTAAATATTTTTTGATTTTATTATTGTTATTAATTAATGAATTAAAAGTTTCCTTAAACTCAAGCCATTTACTGTAGCTGCCATTAAAATTTGATATCTTGATGACAGGCTATTTAAAACCCATAAAACCCTGAGCTTCACCACAGCAAGAAACATTATGATCAGTTGCATTAGAATAATTCGATTCATTAAGATTATGTGATGAAGAACGGTTGACTAAAATAGTCTTGGCAAGAGCAATATAGTGAACAAAATCCTGTTCAATAACATCACATATAGCTAACTCGGATTCTAAGGAAGAAAACCTGCAACGACTCAATTTGTGCCTGCAAACTCGTCGAACTCTTTAAATAACTCCTTAGATCTAGATAATTTCATTTCAAGTTTTTGTACATCTAATTCAGACAAACTATCTAAAACATTGAACTTCTTCTAAATATTTTTTTAAACCGCGTTTAAACGACCTTTAATATTGCTACGTTTTCGCACTTAGGTCCCTTAAAAGTCTAACGTCCTTCGTCTTTAGAAGCCATTGTATGAAAATATCTAGTCTAGAAGGTATAAGTTAGTAAAAATATGTAAGTTAATTAGAAACAAGTAAATAAAAGATTAACAATACGGTACGCTCCCTCGCTATTCGTTATCTTGATAAACAACTGAGATGAAACCGGTGCAAACCAGCTGATCGGCGCACGAGCGGCGACGGTCCGGCCTCAGGTAATCGCGTAGACAAAGGATGGACGTCAAAAAGGGTCCGGGCGCTCGCAATACACCAACACACTGGAATTGATTATTTAAGTATGCTAAATATCTTGTTTACAACAGTTATTAATTAGCAGCGAGAGGCGAATAGCATTTAGCTTTTAGAAAAAGTTAAGAAAACTTGTAGTTATAATGAAAGTCTGGTGAAAATGGGAAAGAATATAAAGTGTTCAAAGCCTAAGTTAAATTTTAAAACCTTAGTTTTATTTTGTTTTAAATAGCACAAGCGCAGTGATTATAACGTATTGTGATTACGTGTAACTTACAGTGACGTATAATAGTGAACTTAGCGCAATTAAACTACGTAATGAAAAGTGACGTGTATATGACTTTGCACAAAAATGGATGCCTTGTACAACTGTAAGTACAATTGTTTTTAAAGCTTATTTTTAGCGCTTGTAGGGAATAGATGTGAATATTTAAGAAGAAATAGACAGCAATAGGCTTCCGTATAGAAAATTAGGCTATAGCTTGCACCTTTAGAACAACCAAGCGACACTATTTGCACAAATTGAGTGGAAAGAACTAGGAAAATAAATAGGAAACGGGCTCACAATTAGGTAGGCAGGCAGGCGATGCTGAGGCGAAGAAAATAACGTAGCTCCGACTGCTGGCTGCTGACTGCTAGATTAGGCGTGAGGCTCCTCGTAGTCCAATTAGGCGTAGGCTTTTGTAGGTGAGATAGCCGTAGGCTTAGGCGCGGCTAGGTGAAGACGATCTTGCTGCACGGCGAGTAATGTAGACTTGATGCTGGTGGTAGCCCAGACAATCCAAGGCGCTGCAATCCTCGACGTGGCGTTTGACCTCCTAGTGTCCTTCAATCCGCAGACCTACTCGTACTCGATAATACTTCTTAATAGCAGAAGTCCTGTCACGGTCGCCACTTTTTGTTCGTGATGAACAAAAGAAAAAACTTCGGGAATCTTTTTTTAAAGATTATATTGTCCGAATTTTGGATATAACAATAATTTTTGGGTGTGCAGTGTGCTTCTAGTGGTGGAAGAATTAGGTTGTGAATGCTTGTGTGTTGCGTGGTGTTGTATGATTGGTGCTGGTGTAACTGGACGTGATGAGTGACGTGGGTGCGAAAGTAAAGCGTGATTGGTGTAGTGTAAGGCTCAACATAATAAAAATAAATAGATGCCTTGTGTTCAAGGCAGTACGGTCGACGATAGGAAAATGCGGCGTCGACAGTGTTAAAAATGCCTTTCTGTTCTTTCTGTTCACAATAATTATTTAATTTAACATAAGCTACCCAATGTGTTTCCTTCATTTTTTGAATTGTCCAAATTCACGATAGTGCATTCAATCTGCTTAGGTTTTCTCGGCAGCCGATCTTTCATGTAAACTCCTCGAAAGTATGGCAAGTCGCGCGCCGTTGCTTTTTGATGTCAAAATCAGTTAATGGTCGATTAGGTAGCTTACTTATCAGTTTTTTTGATGAATTTACAAACAAACCTTACCCATTTTTTATGCGGTTTAATGTATAACCCCTTTCCTATAGCTAATGCTTCCATAGTTTTATTGTGCCGTTCAGTTTCTTGTAAATTTTTTTTGAGCTGTTTTATAATCATTAACAGTTTTTGCAATACCAGCAGCACCACCTGCTAAAGACCCTAAAGCCGACAATCCAGCGAAAATTGGAATCAAAGGCAGAAGTCCACCGGTCTTCGGTATAGGTATGACACGAGGAACTCGTACGTTCTGTACGCAAGAAAATATTTTTCTAGCTGCCAAGTAAGCAGCGTTTATAAGAGCCTTACTGTCCCTTATGTTTGATTTTTTCTAATTTTTTGACACAAAACTGTTTTAAAACGTTTTAATTCCTGCACCAGACTTTAATTTAGCTTCCATGACTTTGCTCATCAGCCACGAACTAAGCTTTTCTCCTTTTCCTGCGTCCTTGGCTCTAAGTCTTTGTTTAGCCATGTTTAACAGTTGTAAGTCCGCCTTGTGTCGATTACGTAAATCTGTATGGTTTTGATAAGCAATATCGTGATGCATACAAGCTTCGTCTAACTTGTTTACGCCTCGATCTCCACGCAGTAATCGTTTTTTGAGGTTTAGTACCCGGGCCACAATAATTGTAACCAGGCAAATGAAGTTCTGTTACATCCCTAGCATTTTACTAGATCGCTGACTTGCATATTCAACCACGTTCACATTAAAACTGCATTATTTATGTGATATGCCTAATGTTAAGTCAGCAATAATTGAGTATAAATGATGATTCTTTCTCTAAATCGGTGGCAGTTTGTCAGAGCTTAGGCTCAGGGGTGCTGATATAATTGTGATCTTCGGATCCGCCCCAACTTGTTGGTTTTTCAGCTAAAATCCTTGAGCCTAACCGGGTCGACTATTACTATTCGATTAGTGATTACGTAGAGGATAGGCGCGCGGTGGATGTAGTATCTCTGCACATGTGGTCTCCCCTGGCAGTCTGCTAGCTTTTTATTATAATATAATATAGTATTCTTATTACTGCGTAATTTTCAGCTGGTCCCTTAGCGTCTATTCTGAGAAGCTTTGACATGCCTTGACATTCCTGTTAGGGTTCGATTAGGACTACATATTTTTTTTGTATGTAAGAATATTATTATTTTATTTCTTTGTCCCCATAGCTTTGTACAAATGTCAACATCGTAAACTTGGTAAAATAGTCGGGTTCCTCTTTCTTTTGTAATTATTTTCTATTTTCTGTATTTAAAAAATATGTTATTCCCTATTTGGCAATCTGTACATTTTGCTAATTTGCGTTGTTGTTGCATAATTATTTCTGTAAAATATAAATTGTATTTTATATTTTGTAAAAGAGTAACTTATGGAGTTTCTTGCCGGTTCTTCTCCATAAGAATGACATTTTGGAACCGCGCAACTAGAGTCAGCAACGTTTTGAAAGTGCCTGAGGAGGCCTACTCGAAATAAAAACCTTTTGATTTTGATTTTGATTTTGATATAGCCCCTTCTAGGGTAATCGCGAAACTCGTGAGTGTAGTCCAGATGAAGTACCGTAAAACCTCTTATGTAAAAGTGTGTGTGCAAACTTATAATAAACTACTGTGTTACTCGAAGCGTGGTTTTCTTTTATATAACTACCGAGTCGCACAGTCTAACATTGGTGTCAGAAGTAAAGGGATTTCTGAAGTCCCTCCGGTCGCCTACTCTGATCGACTGTAAGCCTTGGCCTAAGGCTAAGCCAGCGTCAACATCCTGGACGACGACCAGCACTACACAACTTATACAGGGTGACTTCGAAGTCATGGGCAATATTTTAAAACTAAGACACTATTAATGATACTAATATGCGTTTAGGGCTATTTTTACGTAAAAAAAATAATAATAACGTAGGTAGTTACCCTAGTTATTAACAATGTAATGTATACTTAAATAATAAGTAACATACTACCGTAATAAATAACTATTGAAAAAGAAAAAACAAAACTAATCAGATAATACCAATGATCCATGACCAATGAAATTATCAAAATATTTAAACGCGGCCGTCGCATCATCCACGGCCGTGCGGAACTTAGAGATACTAACTTACTTTTTTTTTTTGCGTAAAAAGTAGCCCTAACGCAATAAGTGTCATTAATAGTGTCTTAGTTTAAAAATATTGCCCACGACTTCGAAGTCACTCTGTAGAGGTTCCTGAGCTTCCACCTGCCACTGTGTTGGCCACCTGCTGTTCTCCGCTGTCACATTGACGCCACTTGAGGCCCGCCGCCAACTTCAAGCAACGAGTATTACACGTCACCGAGCCGTATCATCTCGACACACCGCACATCGCGCCCGACCTTGTACACCTGTCCACTTGCAAACTCAGCACATTCCATCGCCGTCGCCACTGCATCGCTTGCACTAATATCGCCGCTTCCGTGTTTACTATTATTGTGAGTGTTTTAACGTTATGATAATTTATATGTAAATGCTATTAGCTAACATTTTTGTGCATGGATTAATTTTTTGCCAATTCTAATTTTACTATATCTTACTAATTTTCTATATCTTACCATTTCTTTAACCATTTATTTCTATTTCTACTATATCTACTTATTTTGCTATATCGTTTTATTAAAATGGTTTAACGAAAGTGCTAAGTTCGAGAAGAAAGGACAATCTACTTCTAGTATGCAGAGTGTAGAGAAAGAAGAAGTTGACTTTTTCTATCTTGACAAAATTTATAAAACCGTTTAATGGTGATAGAAACAAAGTGGTCACCATTTTGTTCGGAATTGCGAAAATGCGTTAAAATCTAGCATCGGCATCACAGCGTCATATTCTATTTAAATATATTTTATCTCAGCTAGAAGGCAAAGCCGAGTCTGCCTGTTCTTTAAAGATATTTGATGATTGGCAGGAACTAAAACAGTTTCTAAAAATCAACTTTTTGGTGAAACTAAAACATAGACCATCATTTATTATTAGAGTTACAGAGGCTGCACTCAGAATTGTAACGAGTCTGTAACTCAATACAGCCTCCGTGTAGAGACCTGTCCTCACACGTTTACAATCTGATATATACCATTCCACCAGCGATGTCTCGGAATTAAAAGGGCGAATTGCCAGTAATGAGGACTTGGCCCTTCATACATTTTTAATGGGTTTGCCTAGCCATATTTCTAACATTGTCAGATGCCGCAATCCACACACATTACAAGAAGCTATCGATCTCGCTATACAGGAGGAAAAACTCCAAAACTATATTCAATCTCGACATCTTAAAACCTCTGATTCATTAAAAGCCTAAATGTAGAGTATGCGGTTAAAATCGGTCATACGGATGGATTTTGTTACTCTAACCAAGAAGGTCAAGTAAAATGGTTTATTAATAATCCACAACTTTCTACATCATCTAATTGGCAGCCGATCATATGTAGATACTGTAAGAGTCCGGGGTCCACGAATATATCTCAATGTCACAAAACGTCAATACTATAATTCGCGTAATCAAAATCCTCAGCAACCTAATTTAAATGATAATTTAAACTAAATAAGGTTCCGGTATCACGTCGTACGGAATCGTCAACGCAAACCGACGTGGCAGATATCTTACTGTATTCTAAAATTAATACTTCTATATCTACTAAATATCCAAAGGCTAATACATCTACTATATCTCCTAATTCTACTACAATTTCTACTAAATCTTCTAATATTAAGAAATCTACTAAATCTTCTAATATTAATAGATCTACTATATCTACTAAATCTTCTAAAACTAATAAATGTACTATATCTCCTAAATCTACTACTACAGGGTGACTTCGAAGTCATGGGCAATATTTTAATCTAAGACACTATTAATGATACTAATTACGTTAGGGCTATATTTACGCAAAAAAGAAAAACTGTTATGTAGTTTTTAAAAATGCATGAATGTCCTACCTAGTATCAAGTCATTGCGCGTCGCGCTATACTTTCGCGCACGCGTCAATGCTTGAACTTTGTGACCCCGCTTGAATCAGCTGGTAAATGATAGCCGGCTTAGGACGGTCTAAACTACGTATTAACTACGTAGGTAAATTAGGTAATTATTTTTTGTCGTTTGGCGTATTTAAAAAGTTGGAATCACAATATTTACAATAATTTGCATAAAAAGTTTGATTACTTACAGTTACACGTACTTCAAAAGATGTTCGAAGTGCTCATCGCCTCTTCGAACACATAACTCAGCCCGACGTCTGTGATTGTCTTTCACTATGGCTAACATAAAGGCCTGTGATTTTACAGTTTCAAAAGCCATAATAATTTTTGTTTTTAAATCGTCTTTCGACTCACTTTCTCGCTCATACACAATTCTTTAATTTCACCCCATAAAAAGAAGTCCAGGGGTGTTAGATCCGGTCATCATGAAATGATGAGAAATCCAACAGGTTCTGCGTAACTCTTAAAATGAGACCCCGCGAAGGCATTGCCGTCGAGGCATTGTGTCCACAATCACTTGCACTGTATTTAAAACTAAAACACACAAACCACTGCAGTCCAAAGGCTTACGTACGAGATGGGGTGCGCGCGCGACAAACGGGAGTTAACATGCATCAATACTCTTACGCAATCGGGACGACACTGAAACGGAAATGTTATAATTTGTTAAAATATTAGCGAACTAGAGACGGAGATAGTGCAGCGCGGGCGCGTTTGTACTTGTTTATGAGACGGCGGCGGCGACGGCGGCAACAGCTCGGCACACAAAGTCATAAAAAAGTACATACGCGACCGCGCTGCACTATCTCCGTCTCGCTAGCTAATATTTTGTCAAATTATAAGATTTCCGATCCAGTGTCGTCCCGATTGCGTATACCCCGTTTATTCTTACTTGAGACAAATGGTAAACAAACACTGCTATATCACAAATCACGACATTGCTAAAGAATCACGCATTGTATGTCACCACACTAAGTTGTATAAGCTATACTTGAGCCAAATTCGATAAAGAATACAGGTAAACAAACCAATTTAGGGTTATCACAACTCACTTTTTACAAATCTTCTATTATTTACATGATTATTGCCTTTTTCACGCTAACTATTTATTAAGAAATCCTATTGCAGCATATTTCACTAGAATCACTCAAATAACATGCATATTACCTGGTTATTTCGAAAAATCATTAAAAAGTTGACATTAACTTTTCGCGATAGCCCTAATAAAAAAGAAACTTGGGTGAAATCCAGGGATAAAACACTTTTTTGCGAATTTGGTTTATACCAACAAATAAAGTTGGGACGTTTGTATATACAATTTTGCACATTTTAACTACTTTTCAAATCAACTGCATAACACGTGCAATATAATACTTCCAAGTATGAAAGGCTCGCGTTTAGTTGTTTCATTGAAGACTATGTATAATAATACGTATTAAAAATATTTTTATTATATTTTACGTTTCATTTATTTTAATATTACTTTATACCGTTTAATAGGCAACCATATAAATTATTATTAATTTATGTTAACAAAAAAGACATAAACCTACAATAAGAAAAAATAAATTGGAAATAACGAAACGTAGCAATATAATTTGGTCGAGTTATACGTACGAGTTAGTTATAAATCCTAAACAAAGTTTTTACATTAGTAGGAAGTAGGGTTATTAGGTATTTGTATGAATAACATTAATCTAGAAAAGGTTGTTAACATCTGCCTTTTAGGAGTAAACAAGTCGTTGCCTAGCAACGATTTGTTTACCTCTATTCTTTATCGAATTTGGCTCAAGTATAGATCAGACATCAACACATTGATTTCCACTTACTTACTTTGAAAATTGTTTACAAATAACTTTAAACAGTAATTATTGCAGAAATTCGTACTTACAATAAAAGTTTTTTCCACAATCCACAGACAACGACCATAGATAATAACGACTTGTCTGTTTGACATTAAAAAAATATTTTAGTGATGGGATTTTAGTAAGATTTTCGTTAATGTTGAAGACTTATAACGTTTTGAAAAAAATAAATTAATAACCTTTCCTCAAAAGCATAAAAATGTAAATAGCTAGCTAATATTTTAACAAATTATAACATTTCCGTTTCAGTGTCGTCCCGATTGCGTAAGAGTATTGATGCATGTTAACTCCCGTTTGTCGCGCGCGCACCCCATCTCGTACGTAAGCCTTTGGACTGCAGTGGTTTGTGTGTTTTAGTTTTAAATACAGTGCAAGTGATTGTGGACACAATGCCTTCGCGGGGTCTCATTTTAAGAGTTACGCAGAACCTGTTGGATTTCTCATCATTTCATGATGACCGGATCTAACACCCCTGGACTTCTTTTTATGGGGTGAAATTAAAGAATTGTGTATGAGCGAGAAAGTGAGTCGAAAGACGATTTAAAAACAAAAATTATTATGGCTTTTGAAACTGTAAAATCACAGGCCTTTGTGTTAGCCATAGTGAAAGACAATCACAGACGTCGGGCTGAGTTATGTGTTCGAAGAGGCGATGAGCACTTCGAACATCTTTTAAAGTACGTGTAACTGTAAGTAATCAAACTTTTTATGCAAATTATTGTAAATATTGTGATTCCAACTTTTTAAATACGCCAAACGACAAAAAATAATTACCTAATTTACCTACGTAGTTAATACGTAGTTTAGACCGTCCTAAGCCGGCTATCATTTACCAGCTGATTCAAGCGGAGTCACAAAGTTCAAGCATTGACGCGTGCGCGAAAGTATAGCGCGACGCGCAATGACTTGATACTAGGTAGGACATTCATGCATTTTCAAAAACTACATAACAGTTTTTCTTTTTTGCGTAAATATAGCCCTAACGTAATTAGTATCATCAATAGTGTCTTAGTTTAAAATATTGCCCACGACTTCAAAGTCACCCTGTATAATAAAGTCTCTAAATTTCTATGTCTTAGTCTTACTAATCTGATAGCTATTACTATTTCTAAGTGTCTAATTTATGTTAATTTACTACTTCTAAAAATGAATCATTTCTATTAATTTACTTTTTCTAAACATGTTATATTTCTGTTAATTTACTATTTCTTAAAATGCTTCATTTATACTAATTTACTATCTCTAAAAAATGTTTTATTAAAATTATTTACTATTTCTTAAAATGAATTATTTCCGTTAATATACTATTTCTAAAATGTTCCATTATTTTTTTTTTTTTAAATTATTATTTTTGTTAAATTGCTATTTCTAAAAATGTCATTAATTTACTATTTCTATAAATATTTTATTAATTTACTATGTCGAAAAATATTTCATTTTTATTAATTTATTATTTTTAATTTTTTTATTCATGTTAGTTTACAATTTCCAAAGATGTTTAATTTCCATTATTTTACTGAGTCTAAAGGTGTTTTATTAATGTTAATTTACTAGATCCAAAGATGTTTCATTTATGATAGTTTACAAGATCCAAAAATGTTTCATTTATGTAAATTTACTATTCTACTATTTTATTTTTGTTACTATCTGTATATTTCTAGTTCTGTGATTTTGTAATATTTTATACCAATTCATTTTATGACTGAACCTGGATTATACTCACATCCTATTTCTTCTGGATGTTCCGTTTTAAAGGGGGGAGGTGTTACATCCCTAGCATTTTACTAGATCGCTGACTTGCATATTCAACCACGTTCACATTAAAACTGCATTATTTATGTGATATGCCTAATGTTAAGTCAGCAATAATTGAGTATAAATGATGATTATTTCTCTAAATCGGTTGCAGTTTTTCAGAGCTTAGGCTCAGGGTGCTGATATAATTGTGATCTTCGGAACCGCTTCAACTTGTTGGTTTTCAGCTAAAATCCTTGAGCCTAACCGGGTTGATATAGCCCTTCTAGGGTAATCGCGAACTCGTGAGTGTAGTCCAGATGAAGTACCGTAAACCTCTTATGTAAAAGTGTGTGTGCAAACTTATAATAAACTACTGTGTTACTCGAAGCGTGGTTTTCTTTCTATAACTACCGAGTCGCACAGTCTAACAGTTCGAAGGGTAAATTATTAATCACACTATTAACTAGTCCACCACCTTGCATCGTTCAAAGTAAAATGAAATACGCCTAAGAAATAATGATGTTTATATGAATAATTTAATATTTACTTTTATTCATTGACCATTGCAGCTCTTGATCCAACTATTTTCTGCGTAACTTAAACCTAACTATTTCAGAAACAATTTATTTCCTTTTCTTTTTAAAACTTTTTCAATCAAATAACCGCTCGGGAAATATGTTTTTTGAAGTTCCGGTTCGTAAAAAGTTCCCAAAATAGCTTGTTTTCGTTGATCTTCTATATGATACGTTTTTGATATGGTGTTGTTAACTTTTTTATGGTTAATGTTTCAGTTGACCAATTGGGAGTATAAGCCTTTTTAAAAACATGTTTGTATTTGCTAATACGAACACTGTCACCAACTTTGGCACGCTACGAAAACAAACGTGCTTGTGTGTTTTTTCTATATTGTCTTTTATATTCAACTCATTGCATTTATTTACTTCAACAGGTTTACATTTAATAGTACGATGCTTTGTGTTGTTATACATTTTCAATGTATTTTGTAATACCGTTCCATACCATATGTAGTTTCCATTCATACTAAAACACTTATACAATTTACTTTTTTATAGTTTTTATCAATCGTTCAACAATTGAAGCCTTCTTTGTAGAAAAGGTAGAGTAATGGTTAATATTAAATAGTTTCATGAGCGTCTGGAATGACATATTATAAAACTCTGTTCCCGAATCTGTTTGTAAGTTAACTGGTTTGCGTCGACTTTTAGACGTCGTAAGTATGTTCCCAAAAGCACTAGTAATATCAATTTTATTCTTCGATTTTAACGATTCTGTCCAGGCGTATTTTGAAAAACAAACAATCACCAATAAAATGTAATTGTAACCTTTGTTGTATTTTCTTAAATTTTGCATGTCCATCAGATCAGCTTGCCACAAGTCATCAATACCTTTTAAAATTACAGACCGTCGATCAAAGTTTTTTTTGCCGCTCTTTATGAATTTCATTTACAATTTGTTGTATGGACATTATAAAGGTTTTTTGTGTGCTAATAAGTTATCTACAGCTGTTTTTGTGTAAAACTTATCTTCTAACTGAATGGCAACTTCAGATATGTTGGTTTTTAAAGTATTTTTCACATCATCCATAATTTGAGTTTCCATTAATAGCATGGTTTTATACAAATCTTTCGTTATTTTTGTCATTAATTGATCTACATAATCCTTATTTACGGCATCATCTGATTCTACAGTTCAGATACCTTTCAACGTCGTAGCTTTCAAATCAAATTCACCGTTTTCTGATTTTGTTAATGCGTTATTATACAACGTTGATAAAAGCGAGAGGCATTAAATGAAACCACATATTCTGTATATCATTATAAGGCTACACAACAAAAATAAAATCAATGTAAGCAATATTTTTATAATAACTTTCGTGAGGATGATTCATACTTAAAACGTTATAACGGTTTACTCACGCGTATTTATCGGGATAGCCCGACTAGTTTCGGACCCAACCGGAGCCAACTAGATAACTATGCCTATAAAACTTAGTCACCTAATCAGGAAGATACAGCATGTTCAAACTAAAAAAAAACTAAAAAAATATCCTGTGACTAAACTATTGCTTACATTGATTTGATTTTTGTTGTGTAGCCTTATAATGATATACAGAATATGTGGTTTCATTTAATGCCTCTCGCTTTTATCAACGTTGTATAATTAAAAATGATAACAATACACAGTGTTCATAACCTCACAATCTAATCCATAAAAATATATGATTTATAACTTAAAGTTATTAGAATGTAAATTTACCTTTACTTCCAAAGGAATCTCTTTGGTTTCTCGCAAGGAAGTATGTGCACGTAAGTTACGACAAAGCTCCACAAAAGTAGCTTTATTGAGACGAAATCTTTCTATAAATAAAACGTCCGGCATTTCACAAATTCTTTCCAAATTACGTCTCGAAACATTTCTTCGATGCTTTCTCAGCCACACTGCTTCATTATGGGCAGCCCACAATAGTCTTAGCTTATGTATTATACAAAATAATGTTTTTTCTTTACAACAAACATTCACATCAACAAACTTTTACTTCCACAACTGTCAGCTGATCAAAATATTCGCCATTTTGTAGCGATAACTTCAAGTGTTTGGTGTCCGTCTATTGTCGTTCGCTTCTAGTAGGATTCGTTTGTCAAACCGGCCACTTGGCTACGCATAACGATAAAATGAATGAACAATTCTGACGTTTCGTAAAATCGTTTAGACTACATTAACGTTTGGCTACCTATTAAGAACTCTATTCGTCGGATCAAATTACTTATCGTATGCTTATGTCAATCCCATACATTGAGAATTCTATTCTATTCCATTTCAATAGCGTTTGTGCCATTTGTCTAAAGGTACTGGAGAGACTGAATGTCGTTTTCGTATTTTTTCGGCAAAGCGTTGGTCCAGTATTCCGAATAAACTGTTAGCCAAGTAGCCTACTCCATCGACTAAGCCTCGTTTCATCCTCTGGCTTAGGTGTTTATGTGGGTTTATCAGAATGTAGTTGTAATAGTTTAGAGTCTCCATTTCATGTTCTAGCTGTTCTATGGTTGTTTCACAAAGATACAAATTTATCTGTTGGCAAACATCTTTCAAATGGTTAATTTAAGTAAGATTCAATGCGATGAGTTCCTTTACCAGTACAATGTCGCCTTGTTTGATGTTTGTCGTCAGTTTGTTCCACTTGCTTCGAGATTGCAATGTTGTAAGATATTCATTTGACCAATTTTTCCAGTATTGGTGGAACATGTGCTCTATCAGTTGCCATCTACGACGGAGGTCGATATTGTTTACGTCACTGTAATCTGATAAGGGCAATGACATCGTTGGGCTTCCTGTGAGGAAATGTCCTGGAGTCAGGCAGTTGTAAAACTCCTCCGGGTCTTCAGTAAGAGGGCAAAGTGGCCGCGAATTCAGGCAGCCTTCTATCTTTGCCAAGAGCGTTGTAAACTCTTCGTAGGTCAATTTTTGTTCTCCCAACACCCGCTTCATGGACTTCACAGCAGCTTCCCACAACCCACCAGCACTGGGCCAAGCTAGTGCGTTGAAATGCCATTCAACTTCCATGTCGGCGAACTTGTTCATCACGTCCGATGTCAACACTAGTTGTTTAAGTTTTCAAATTCCTGCCTAAGCACCTTCGCAGCACCAATAAAATTGGTACCGCAGTCTGAGTACATGTGCTTGGGGGTACCACGTCTCGTGCAAAATCTTTGGAACGCGGCAAGGAAGATTTCGGTGCTAAGATCCGAGACAAGTTCAATATGTACCGCTTTCGTAGCCATACAAATAAAAATGGCAATGTAGTCTTTTGTTGTTCGGACACCTCTGCCTTTGTTAAGCTTGATGTCAACGTGTCCTGTAAAGTCGACTCCTGTATGAGTAAAAGGCCGACAAGGTGTTATTCTGTGATGAGGTAAGTCACCCATCACCTGATGGTTTTCGACTTTGTTAAAACGATGGCAACGTATGCTTTTTTGTAGTTCCGATTTCACAGCTCGGTTCCCACTGACAATCCAATATCGCTGCCTGATGTAAGTCAACGTTAGGCGAGGTCCACCGTGTAACGTACTGGTTTGGGCTTGTGCTATCAAAAGTTGAGTGAAGCGTCCTTTATATGGTATTGTTAGCTAAAACTTAAGTGTGGGTAGTTTCGATTCCCACCACCTATAAAAGCGAGCGCTCAGTTGCGTCCGGAGTCATTCTACTGCTTGTCGTCGAGTGGAAAGGTGGTTGGCATCGATACTGTAAGACTGTTCTTTGTTATTTACCTTTATAGTTTTTGTTATTTGTGCTGATTTTGTATTTGGGAATTAACTGTTGTTTTGAGTTGTCTACACTTTTAAATTGTTCTCGGTCAAAGTGATTTAAGAAAATTTGTAATAAAAACTAGTTCATTGTGATTTATCTTTTTTTTATGTTTTAACACTTCTGGTTCCTAAAATCAGAAGTGGGATTGGATTCTGCTCACAATTAGCCTTGTTAGACAAAAACAACCGTTAATTTTCATAACTGTGCTACGTGCTTCTCCTGAACGGTTGGTGGAAGCACCGCCTCGCGCTTAGGTCAATCGTTGTCGACGCAAGTGAATCTATGCGTCGTGACGGGCACCGTTTGCGGTGGTGATAGATCTCGCGTTTGGTAAGGTTGTTGTAAAAGTAGTTTACGATGGCGTGGATCACGTCGTCGTGACGTGTTGTAGTGTCCTTACCTCCTTGCAACGTGATAGAACGCTTTCGCAGTTGCGCTGTAATAAGACTCGTCATAATCGTTCGCATACTTGAAGTATTTTCCGTTCGCGGGAAAGGTCTAGTTCGCGGTCCATTTATTCACGTCATCGTCGGAGTAAATTAAGATCTTGCCCTCGAGTGTATTGACAGACACCTTAGGTGCAATTATGACGCGACTAACTGCAATAGAGGAAGGTACTGCCAGTGGTTCGCGTATTCCTTCCACCCTTCGCGGCAGCACACCTTTAGATAAAAACAATAAGTTGTTCGACGACGCGAATATTTGCCGATGCTATCGGTATGCTTGTGAATAGTAAACGCAGCAGTAGTACGTGTCAATTTTCGACCCGGCTGTAAATAGTTTGAGGTGTGATGCAACGAGGTGGAGAGGGCTAGGCTAGCGAACCGTTGGGACGAATTCGAGTGTTTTTAAAGCTGTTTACATCTCTTGATATGGCGTCGGGGTTCCACCAAATACCTATTGCGGATAGCTCCATTCATAAAACGGGTTTTGTAGCTCCGAGTATTTAATGATTAGTTTGTGTAACTCTGACTGTTTCTCAGCGGATCACCAATAACACCTTACGTGGGACAGAGTCCGGTGATGTATTGATCATAAGTGGCTCATAAGATCGCCGAACACAAGACGTTCCAGTGGGCGTGACTTCGGGCACGGTCTACCGCGTGGCGAGCAGGCGTCGCACAGTGTGCGCACGCCACCGCTGTCGTCTGTGGTCCCAGAGCTGCCAAACAATTGTGGATCCTGGAATGCTGTACTGGCGCGACTGGAGGCGCTGGAACAAACTTCTCGTGCGCCAACTTCGGTAGGACCGAATTCAGTTGGACAAGTAGAGCGGTATGTGCGCACTGTCTTGAATATGTTAATGATTGAAGTAGCCTACAGGAAAACCGAATGGGCTGAGGAGTTGTGGCGTCTCTAACTAATACTTAATTTGACACAACAAAAGACCACACGAACTGCGACTCTGAACCTCTTAGTAGGCCATGAGAACGCGACGCCAGCTATTCGAGTCCTGCCTCAGAAAATCGTGAGTCGAGAAGAGAGATCGTCAGACAAGGGACGGCCGAACGGTTAGTAAGGAACCAAGCGGCTATGAATGCTCGCGTGAACCAAGATAGGCGTGTGGTGTTTCTCTCGTGTGTTTCAGGAAGAAGATTTTGTCTTCGTTATAAAGTATGCCCAGTCTACGGGGAAGCTTGACCATGGCATGCGCGGGCCCTATCGAGTGGTTCGTGCTTTGCCACATGGACACTATGAGTTGCGATTGGTGGCCGGTTCCTATGGCAAAACGACCTTTACCGCTGCTCAGTATGTGGTGCCTTGGTGAGGCGAGTGGACATGGTGGCTGGTTTCTTCGAGGATAATGTTGACCCCAGTTGGAGTCACCTGCACCAGAACCGGTAGCAGGGCCTTCATCAAAATCTTCATCAAGCTCGTTAGCTTCGTGTATCCCTGGAGCGAGGGTGCGACCCTCAACAATGGCGTATGCCGCCCAATTTTAATGCCTGTGTCGCACAACAATGATTAAGTACGCAGCATGAATATAGGTTTGTGGGGACGCCTACTGCCCTATATTTTTGTTTTAATTATTTGGTTTCATTCAATTCATCCTAAATGCCTCGACACGAAAATAATAACATGTGTGATTTCACAGATGATGAAACTAATGACTCTGACGAAAATTCTTTGAAAATAAGTTTGATAAAAATAAATTTAAACAGTCTTTCTGAATTACAGTTGTAAGTGTGTGCTTGATTAAGAGTGTGAGAAGATGTACTTCGATGGTTGAGCGCGTGCTGCCTAAAAGTCAGCGAGCTCACGAGGCCACGGAAGGCAGGGCACTGAGTGTCTGATTACAGCAAGAGCTTACTCTCATGATGGCTTGGGCAATATCCCGGTTCAGGCACTGTCCTGGCTGTGTCACTTTAAAGAATGAGTCTGAGAGAGATTCGTTATTTGTTGTATGCCTAATTTCTCTATGTTACAGCTTTTAGATACAAGTTACGTGCGAAATTTAAGCACGTACGATGATTTGCCTAGCTATGAAGAATTGATGTGAAATTACGAAAGTAGCAATGTTCACATGTATTGGACTTATTGTCCTGCAGACACATATGTTGAATATGTGTATGGGCACATTGGTAGCCTTGCAGACACGTCTTTGACGTGTATTGGACTTAAATGTCTTGCAGACACATATGTTGGATACGTGTATGGGCACATGGTGCCTTGGGGAGAGGTGCCTTGAGTGGACTCCTGAAACCTGTGCTGCATTTTTTTTTTGATGGTGGATGTGCTACCCTTTATGTATGTATCCACGTATTTCGACGTTAGTGATACCTTGTGAAAGCTTTTCGCGGTGCGAAAAGTCGTTGGGGGTGTCAAGACCCTTTCTCCCCCAACGTGTTGAAGCTTCTTGTATAGCAAGAAGTCACCGGGGGTGTCAAGACCCTTTCTCCCCCGGTGTGTTGAAGCTTCTTGTATGGCAAGAAGTCGTTGGGGGTGTCAAGACCCTTTCTCCCCCAACGTGTTGAAGCTTCTTGTATAGCAAGAAGTCACCGGGGGTGTCAAGACCCTTTCTCCCCCAACGTGTTGAAGCTTCTTGTATAGCAAGAAGTCACCGGGGGTGTCAAGACCCTTTCTCCCCCGGTGTGTTAAAGCCTTTCGGTATGGGCCCTACCGAAGGGTCATTGAGCATTGTGAGTGCTCAATGCCTGTTGTAATTTTAAATGTGCATGCAAGCCTGGAGTCTTTAATTCGTGAACGTATCGACCACGGATTAAAGGCCTTGGTATAATTATTTTAATGATATTGGATGGTTAATAAACTAACACGGTTAATAAACTAACGTTCTGACATACAATTTTCTATTTTCTTAAGGTTATCATTACCAATCTAATTGCAGATGACGATGAACGCTTGAAGCTCGAAAAGTTGTTTTAGAATTGGATGATCAAGATAATGATCAGATATCTGACACATCGCGTGATTGAGTTTGGCAGCACTTGATGGAGGTGTTACTTGGTAGTGGTACAATGCTTGATGGAGGCATTGTTTAGTTGGGTTTAGTAGCACTTGATGGAGGTGTTACTAGGTGATAGTACAACGCTTGATGGAAGTGTAGCAGCTGATACTTACGTACATAAATAATAAACAACATACAGTTGGAGGAGCGCGAACAAGCGTCTGTCGCCGTGCGCCCGCGCTAACTGAGCCGGCCTGAGGAATGTGAACGAAGCTCCACCTCCTATATCATCGCGCTCGCGCAGAAAACGGAGCGCGACAGTGCCTACCGTCATTACTCTAATTGTGTGCGTCCTAAGTTTATTAATGTACCCTCAATTATTTTATTTCGTGTATTTGCAATGTATAAAAGCAGCTGTTTTAAAATAAATGACACAGATCGTTATTCGCCTTCTAATTTACAACTACAGTCCCTAAAGTGGTGACCCCGACGTTCGAAATGGCTACGCCTGTACCGCAAGAAGTGAAGACTACGCCCGAGGACGTTGAATCTATAAGCGTCCAGTCGCGCATACCGAAGTTTTGGTGCGATAGACCCAAGCTTTGGTTCGCACAATTTGAGGTCATCATCTTCAACCAGAAGCTCGGTGATGAAAGCAAATTCGCGCTGGTCGTGGCGCAGCTGGAAATAAAGGACATCGACCAAATCAGCGACATAATTCTATCACCGCCCAATACCGGCCGATACGAAGCGGTAAAAAGAAGACTGTTGGAAGTATATGAAGATAGTGAAGGTATTCAGCTACAAAAATTGTTGAACGACATGGAGCTCGGCGATCAACGTCCAACGCAGTTGCTTCGCCGGATGAGGAACCTCGCTGGAAAAAAAATGCCCGACGACACGTTGAAAATGTTGTGGTTAGGCCACCTACCCGTTTCTACCCGCGCAGTGTTAGCAGTGAGTGAAGAGTCTAAACTGGACTCCTTAGCTGCCATGGCGGACAGGATGCAAGAACAGCTGAAGGAGGTAAGCGCTGTGTGTACCTGCCAGTGTCAACCTTCCACGTCAAAAGCACCGTCTGAAATAGCGGCGACATCAGAACCTACAGACCAGAAACTCTTCAGCATGATTGAAGCCCTGACTAAGGAAGTAGCATTGCTGAAAACGAATAGATCCCGCAAATTTCAACGTCGTGCCCGCAATTTTAGAAGCCGTTCCCGCTCAAAATCTCGCGACCGTGGCAGAGAAAACGCAGTGTGCTATTTCCATAAAAAATTCGGCAAAGCAGCATACCGATGCCGAAGCCCGTGCAGTTTCAAGGGATTTTTAAGCGAGAAGTCGGAAAACTAAAGAAGACTCAAGCCGTGGCGGTGGCCGAAGTCGACAATTTATCAACATACCGCCTATTTTTATTCGACAAATCTTCTGGGAAAAAATTCCTTGTCGACACTGGAGCAAATGTTTCTGTCTTACCCGCTACTGCACGAGATAAACAGCGAACTCCAACTAACTACTTATATGCAGCAAATGGTTCGCAAATACCTACATACGGCGAGCGAACTATTATTCTCAACATTGGAATGCGACGTGCTTTCAGTTGGCGATTTATGATTGCAACAGTCAGTAGGCCGATACTAGGCGCTGATTTTTTGCATCACCACGCACTCATGGTGGATCTCCGTGGACGACGGTTGGTGGATAAAAAAACCAATTTATCGGTACAAGGATTCCTGTCACCTGCAGCAGAAGGAAGCATCCGAACCGTCGATGACAAGCTTCCATACCACGACTTGTTGGCCAAGTATCCAGACATAACGAGACCAAACTTGAAGAAACTGGGAAATAGTGAAGTCGAACACTATATAGAAACTACCGGCCCACCGATTTTCACAAAAGCAAGACCACTACCCACACATAAATACAATGCTGCAAAACAAGAATTTGAACTCATGATGAGCCAAGGAATTTGTCGACCGTCTAATAGCCCATGGTCCAGTCCATTGCATATGGTTTTGAAGAAGGATGGTACATACAGATCCTGTGGCGACTACCGTAGACTCAACGCGGTAATCACGCCCGATCGATATCCGATACCCCGGCTTCACGACTTCACACATAACCTCCAAGGCAAGAAGATTTTCTCAAAAATTGATCTGCAGAAAGCCTACTACCAAATTAAAAATAGAGAAGAAGATGTGAAGAAGACAGCCGTGATTACTCCCTTCGGACTGTACGAGTTTACAAGGATGTGCTTTGGATTAAAAAATGCAGGTCAGACATTTCAACGTCACATTGACAATGTTCTTCGCGGCCTGCCTGTTTTTCCATTCGTCGATGATATTCTTCTTGCATCTGAGAACCAAGAAGTACACAGAAGAGAGCTCGAAGAAGTGTTTAAACGACTCAACGACAATGGTTTGAAAATCAACGTCGCTAAGTGTATCTTTGGCAAGTCAAATCTCGATTTCCTAGGATACACAATAAGCCCAGAAGGCATTACACCGACTGAAGAAAAGGTGCAAGCAATCCAGTCATATCCATTACCAAATACCATTCAAGACCTTCGTCGTTTCGTCGGAATGATAAATTTTTATCGTTCAAATATACCCCACGCGGCTGAACATCAAAAGGAATTGAGTAAATACTTTCACAACGCCAAGAAGAACGATAAAACAATTATACGGTGGACCGAAGAGGCAAAAGAAGCATTCAATCGATGCAAACAAGATATTCGGAACTGTGCATTATTATCCTTTCCATCTACGAGTCAACCATTCGCATTGATGACCGACGCCTCAAACACATGTGCTGGTGCCGTTATACAACAAAAGATCAACGGCATATGGAGACCACTGGGATTTTTCTCAAAGAAATTCAGTGACGCACAACAAAAATACAGCACGTACGACCGCGAGCTGCTATCAATATATATGGCAGTACGTCACTTTCGACCTGTGTTTGAAGGACGCGAGTTAATCGTTTACACGGACCACAAACCGCTGTGTAACGCATTAACATCAAACAGTAAGTCTGAGACGCCCCGCCGAACAAGATACTTAGAATATATCGGACAGTTTACGTCAAATATTCAACACGTAACCGGCCAGGACAACAAAGTCGCAGATGCACTATCGCGAATAGAAACAATAACATGCCCGACACCACTGGATTTCATTGAGTTAGAAAAAAAACAAGACGAAGACGAAGAATTAAAAACGCTAGTAAACAAAGGAAAATATTTATTCAAAAGGATCGCCATGCCCAGTTCAACTGCAAAAGTAACCTGCGAAATGTCATCAAACATAGCTCGTCCGTACTTGCCTCCAGATTTTCGAAAACTTGCATTCCAAGCGATTCACGACCTTAGTCACCCCGGAATAAGGGCGACAAGGAAGCTAGTCACTACGCGCTACTTTTGGCCGTCTATGAACAGTGACGTAAATGAATGGACTCAAACCTGCGACTCGTGCCAACGCGCTAAGGTGCAACAACACACGAAGTCACCTATTGCGAGTTTCCAACAAGCAAACAGATTGGAACATGTACATACAGGGTGTAATGAAACGACTATAACGATCGTGAAGGGGCATATGTAGTCTCGTGTTACAAACACATTGCTGCGACTTTTACTTCGATACGCGATTATGATTTTTCCCCGTTCAAATTAATTCATAATGCTAAATTTCCCCACCGTTATTAGTGGCCACACTGAACATATGATAAAGTTCGGGTCATGACCTGAACTCAAGAATGGCCGCTACCGCAACCGCAGGTGTTTGATACTTTGATCATATCGCCAAAAATACCGTTGCAAATCAATTTCAACTTTACTGGTAACGACACAAGGTTAAACACTTTACGTAAATTATCCCAAAATTGTATGCTATTTATTGAATTTATTTTCTATTTTCTACAAGTTTACGGCGGTATCTTCGTTGTGAGCCGTGAGCTGACATTATTAATTGAACAGTAATTTTGTATTTATCT
Source organism: Chrysodeixis includens (assembly GCA_941860345.1). Classification (NCBI taxonomy): domain Eukaryota; kingdom Metazoa; phylum Arthropoda; class Insecta; order Lepidoptera; family Noctuidae; genus Chrysodeixis; species Chrysodeixis includens. Next base: position 128,482 of record CALNXA010000009.1, read on the forward strand.
ACCACAAAATAATATCAATACTACACTAGGCAGTACTACAACAAACGATACGATGATTAATAAGTTGTTTTCGTAGTCCAGTAGCGTACCTTGATTTTCGAAATATCAAAGATCAAGACTTGTCGATCGTGTTACTCCGTCAGCTGACGATCGAGAATTCTTAACAATGACTACTTGGGAGATCTCGTCAACGGCTTCGACATACAAACTCTCTACTACTACTACTTGACCTCTGTTTACCTGGTCCTTGCAATACAATTCTAACCAAAAATAATAACTATGAGAAATGAACGTAGATATGAAATTCACTTGACTAGTCTAGGTATGTTTAGCGAGTCGTTGAAGTTGCAATAATTATTTTGATTTTATTTGTGTGTGTGCGATTTTAAGCTGGTCTCATATAATTAAGTTCATATTTTTATTTTTATAGTGATGTTAATTTTTGTAGTTCTATTTTATTAGTTCTTAAGAAGAGTTTGTAGCTTTACCATTCTATAACTTTGTATAATTGTCTTTTGTATGATTGTTATATGTTGAAACGTTTTTGATTATTCAGCAATAGAAGCAGTCATTTAATGAGGGTTTAAAAGCTCAGTATTTTATTTTCAAAGATTTTCTGATTAGGTCTTAACGCTGATGTGATTTCTAAAAAAAATAACCTTAATAACATTTATTTTTTATTTATTAACCTAAAAAACTAAACACTGTCAAATTGTACCTTTGAATTCTGTAACTAATGTAAATATTATAACCACATACAACAGAGTAAAACTTATGTTTTTCAATGTATACAGTTGTAACTATCATATACCACAAGTGATGCCATCTGGGAGCCGCGGTATAATGTTGTAAGTATCAGATACAACAGCCGGCATAGCTTCTTTTCCGGAGTAAAATGTTGTATGAACAATATCTCCGTAAATAAGCAAATTACTTAAAATATCTTTTAACGTAGTTAAGAAGACTATTATATTACATTTAAATACGAAATTTTAAAAAGATGCAACAATAAATGCAGATTGTGGGTTGATTTGAATCTTTAAAACGCTCTCCTGTAAAATTGCAGTTTTGGAGATACAACAACTTACGTGGGAGGTATCGAAATGTATAACGATTTTATGAGTGAATATTTAAGTCTGGGTCACATGAGTCGCATTTCTGATTATTCTTCACCTTGTTATTTTTTACCACACCATGGTGTCTATAGGGAACATAGTTCGACAACCAAACTCAGAGTTGTCTTTGATGCGAGTGCAAAGTCCACGTCGGGTAAATCACTAAACGACATACAACACATTGGACCTACGTTACAAAATGATTTGTTTACAATTCTACTTCGTTTTCGTTAATTTAAATATGTTGCATGCGCCGACATTGAGAAAATGTACAGACAAATATTAGTGCAGCCTGATCAAAGAAATTTGCAGTTGATACTCTGGAGGGAAGATCCATCCGAGCCGCTAGGTGTATATCAACTTCACACCGTCACTTACGGCACGGCTTCCGCGCCTTATCTTAGTATTAGATGTTTAAAACAACTCGCATTGGAATGTGAAGATGACGTCATCTCACAAGTAATTAGTGACGATTTTTACGTTGATGACCTAATAACGGGACACCAGGATCAACAAAGATTATTAGAGATATGCAACGGTGTTTCTGATGTATTAAAATCGGGTTGTTTTCCTCTTAGAAAATGGATATTTAACTCATCACTTTCACAATCAGGATTACCGTCTACATCTAAGGAGTTCTCATTTGGAGAAAACTGTCATACCAAAACATTGGGTATGGGATGGTTTTATTCATCAGATGAATTACATTTTAGCGCTAAATGTGATCATGACGTTACTCTCGCTACTAAACGTAATATTCTTTCAGTTGTCGCACAAATTTATGATCCGTTAGGTTTACTTACACCAACTATAATAATAGCTAAAATTATATTACAAAAGTTGTGGCTATGTAAAATAGGCTGGGATGACGAAATTCCTAAACCTATATTATTAGATTGGCAAAAGTTCATAAATAAATTACCTAACTTACAAAATATACGCATTCCACGTTATGGTATTGGAGAAACTACAAACATAATTGAGTTACATATTTTTTCTGACGCCTCGCAAAACGCATATGGTGCCTGTGCATACATACGCAGCTATACAAATGAACAGATAACAGTTAATTTGTTGTGTGCAAAAAGTAAGGTCGCTCCCGTCAAACCGGTTAGTGTGCCGCGCTTAGAACTATGCGGCGCGGTAGTAGCTGCTAAGTTGTTTACAAAAATAATTAACTCATTAAGATTAACTTTTCATAACGTATACTTTTGGTCAGACTCAACAATTGTTTTAGGATGGCTTAAAATGTCACCTAACTTATTAAAAACATTTGTGCAGAATCGTGTAGTGCAAATTAATGAACTCACGGGCGATAAACCTTGGCTTCATATCGCAGGTAAACAAAACCCAGCCGACTTGTTATCGCGCGGGGTGCACTTAGATATTCTTAAGTCATGTGATATGTGGTGGCGCGGCCCACCTTTCTTACAGGTTCCTAACACACAATGGGATCATGATACTAATTCTTGTAATGTTGTTCGCGATGATTTACCTGAATTAAAACCACTTAAAACTTCCTTACTTATTCAAGTAAATGAAGAAACTTTTTTATTTGATCGTTATTCATGTTTTAATCGACTACGACGCGTAGTGGCGTACATTATGCGTTTTATTAATAATAGTCAAACAAAATTAAAAACACAACGTCTTTCAGGTTGTCTTTCTGTAGACGAATTACACATTTCTGTTAGAATTTTAACTAAAATTGCACAGCAACAATCTTTTTTAGATGTTTATAACAATTTAAAATATAATCGTAAATCAAAATGTCCACGTAGTATATTAAGTTTAAATGTATTTTTAGATGAAAACAATGTAATTAGAGTAGGAGGTAGATTGTCATATTCAGATTCGTTCTCCTATGATAAAAAACATCCTTTGTTATTATGTGGTAAACATAAATTTACTCGGCTTATATTCGAGTATCAACACATTATATTATTACATGCAGGGGCTCAGTTACTGCTAGCCACAATTAGGGACACTTGGTGGCCTATTAGAGGGCGCAATCTGGCTAAACAAGTAGTGCATAATTATCAGGTGCAAGCGTATGAGAGCTGAACCATTTAAATTACAAATGGGAAATTTACCTACTGAACGATTGGAACCGGGGTATCCATTCATACGTAGTGGCGTAGACTATGCTGGGCCATTGTTCATGTTAAACCGTGCCGGAAGGGGGGCAAAGTTAACGAAATGTTGCATTTGTCTATTCGTATGTTTTACAACGCGCGCAATACATTTAGAGTTGGTCACAAGTCTTACTACTAAAGCATATTTACTGGCATTAAAACGGTTCATTTCTCGACGTGGTAAACCGTTGCAGATTTATTCTGACAATGGCACGACATTTGTAGGAGCTCAAAAGGAATTTTTAAATTTTTTAGAATCCTCGCAATTAGATATAGTTAACTTCGCAACTGATAACTGTATAAAATTCACATTTATACCGCCGTACTCGCCTCATTTTGGTGGTTTGTGGGAGGCAGGGGTCAAGTCCTGCAAATTTCATTTATGTCGTATTGTAGGCAACGCTCACTTCACGTATGAGGAGTTGAGTACCATATTGGTACAAATTGAGGCTGTCCTCAACTCCCGACCTATATGTCCAATGTCCACAGATTCGAATGACCTGCTTCCTTTAAGTCCTGCTCATTTCCTGATTGTCCGACCGCTCACTGCACCTGCCAGTCAGGACTTCACCGCAACGGCTACGCAACGTCTACCGCGATACGATCGCATAGAACAGACGAGGCAGAATTTCTGGCGTCGCTGGTCAACAGAGTACATATCTGAACTCCAGAAGAGGACAAAGTGGCAACTAAATCAAGACACCCTTATTTCTGATACCCTCGTCTTGGTCAAGGACGACAATCTTCCACCTTTGAAATGGCGCCTAGGACGAGTGCTGCAGACATTCACCGGCAGAGATGGCATCTCACGCGTAGCAACCATCAAAACAGCGACGGGTGATATCCGGCGATCATTTACAAAGATATGCCCGCTTCTGCATCCGGATGAAGATCGAACCAGCAGCATCTCACCATCATTGGAACCTGGTGCTTCCAAGGCCGGGGGCATGTTGACGACTACAGCGCCATCTATGTACGGCGCACCTAACAAATCGTGCTAGCAGCGGCGGGGGCGCGCGGCGGGCGCGCGGCGCGCAAGGACAGTAGCGCGACACTCCGATTTTGTCAGGCATTCAAATACGACGGTTACAGTGTCCTACCTATACTTTAAATCTTAAGTTCTAATACATTGTTATACCAAAATATATATCGAGTCATACCGCAAGAATAAAGCAATTCATTGAAACTACCCTGAGAACCCCACACACAACCCCGGAAGGAGCTCACACACACCTGATTGACCAGACAAAGAAAACGCTCAACAGTAACTCTTTGGATTTTTTTTTATGTCAAATATATTATTTTTACAGTTTTATACATTTGCAAAATTTACAAGATTTTGTTTATTGTAGCTTTCCATAATTAAAGATTATGGAGTTATTGTCTATTCATTCAATATTATAATCATAATGGCTTGTTTGTATTTTGTACTTAAACATTTATGTAGCGCACAGTTCGTAAAAGATTACCTATAATTATTAAAATGACAAATTATAATTGCTAAATACTATTCTTCAGTGTTGATACACATTACTTGTAGTTTATGTTAACTTAATCTATCATAGAACTAGTTTTGGATTGTTTAAAAAAAAAAAAAACCTGCATACATATTTTCTTTGTTGCGTCGTAATAGGTGTCCGATGTGTAGATATGTAAACTGACACAAAGGGTATACTTGAGATGCCCGCGGTTTTACTTCAGGATGTTATAACGCACATTTAGAAATTATAGGTATTTAATTTAGCTTTCGTGTCTATAAATTAATCATATTCAGTTTAATATTTGTTAAAATTATTATTATTTACGTACAAATGTGTGTAGGATTTGGTCAGGAAATTGTCTCTTTTATTACCTTCGGTGCCTGCCGTGCAATATGCGAGTATGGTTTGTTTTTTTTTTTTGCCAATGCTACTTATTGTTGAATTAGAAATTATCATAAATATGCTAATAATGTTGTTTTTTTTTTGCCATTATAATTATTATAATTATTTGTGAGTCTTCAGTCTAGGTATTCTACTTTGTAACTAAGGCATTTATACATTATCTCATTTAAATCGTACACGCCACGTAAATGGTATTGTTTTAAAAGTAAACATCGGTGTCACATTATTTTTATTGGGAATGTGATGTGATGCAATAAGAATTTAGATATTTGATGCGTATGAGTCAAGTAACTTAGATCAACATCGAAATGTGAAATTGTACACCAAATCATAACAATGAGGTTGAATGCAACATGAATTAATATTACATCGAAGACGATTATTTGTTACGTTTTGGTGCGATCGAGTTAATTTAATTATGTTATGAGTTCACGAACGATATTAAAATCTTTTTGTTATCCTTAGAACGCAATTAGGTATCGTTCGTTTACCAGGATGAAGGACATTGGAATGATTTAAAGAGATATGTAATCATTGTGTTATAATGAAGCGCGAAGGATTAAGTATGAGTATTTTAATATGATTGATAGGAATGTTTAGAAGTGGAGTGCAGATGGAAATAATTTGGTAATTATGTTTCCGACAACTATTTGGCTTGATCACCCAAACGGTATGTTGGATTCGTATTGACCATATTATTATTTGAAATTGTTTAAGTAAAGCTTTATGACTGATTATGGATGAGTTTTGTAATGAGAATAGAATTTATTATTGTTGTAGTAGGTACACACAAAAGTAATAATGAAAGGGAAAGAATCCTTCAGTGTGATCATGGTGTAAACGAGATTTCTCTGTAAATACTGTTGGAGGTCAAAGTAACCTTAAAAATGGCCCTATATATATAGAAAAATGAAATGAAATAAAAAGTTAAAGTCGACTATAAAATAATTAACGCACATCCTGAAACTACTTTGTTCAGAATCGATAACAGAATCCATTTCATTAATAAAAATAAATATTTTTTTTACCAAAAAATTATTTAGAAATAATTAAATTGTAGACACTATTTTCATAAAGCACTCGAAGTAAACGAAAATGAGCCTTAAGTCGATGCAATAAGGCTTTAGCAATTCACAGCGGTTCACACTTTCAAACACACACACAAGTTCACACTTTCAAACTCTAACAAAGATACATAAAAAGGACCGCCGAAATACGTAATACAATAGGAAAGAGCGAGACAGCCGAGCGCGGGGCCGGCGCGGCGGCGCCCGCGTGGCTCGCGCTTCCTTGTCATTAGTCATCGGCCGATCGTTATCAGTGAATGTTTGTCATTATTTGTCAAAACAAAACTTTCGCGCGCGATGTCTTTCCGGTATACTAACGTACAGTACACCGAGATGGTGAGGACTCTAGCACAGTGTGGTGATAACGTAGCATTAGCGTGTAGAACATTTAATGATAGGCACGGCACGAGTGTTGACCGCAGGACTATGCTAGGCGCTACCCAGCGGCTTCGAGACTTCGGAACATTTCGACCGAATACGGCCATCGACAGGGGGAGAAACGTGCAGGCATCTACTCGTCTACAAGATGAAATACTCGACTACTTTAGCGAGAATCCTCAGCAAAGTACCAGAGAAGCCGCACCACGCTTGTGTATTGTGTATTGTGACACCACCACCTAGTGTATTGTGACGAATCAACAAGTGCCGAGGACCTTAAAGATAGGATAGTGGCTGCTTTTGAAACAGTGAAAAGGGACATTCTAGTATTAAGTGAATTGCGACAACAATTGCGTAAACGAGCTTTTAAGTGCATAGAACAAGGTGGTGGACATTTTGAAAGTGTTTTAAAAACAGGACGCCGTCGTATGAGTGCCGATTAATTTTAAACATGTAAGTTTAAACACGCCGCCTTTGTTTAGGTACCTATCAAGTTCATCTCTATCGGCATTTCAATAACAATAACTTACGGTTATTAAAATCATTCATACTAAACAATTCTAATAATAAACATAAACAATTTTATGCAAAGACGTCATAGTATCTACGTACATAAGAATGTAGATAATCTCTTTAGGTTTTCAAATTGGTTTTAAGGGTTTTACTTTTCGTATGTTATGATTTTATGAACTTATGATAGTAGGTATTGGAGAAGCCGCGCGGGCTGCGAGACCTCCACTTTTGTGCGTCTGTGTGCGCGCGTAACGTATTGAGCAATAGGGCGCCCACGCGTTTTGCCAATTATTTGTACAAATTATTCTGACAATATGTAATAAAAACAAATATCTAAGAAAATGATAAAAATGTTTCAATACATTAATTGTGGATAAAAAAGGATATTCTTTTTGGGGTGTCTGTGGATGTGCGTTATTTCCGTTACACGTTGTATAGTAATAATAAACGACTGTCCGGCCGGACCAAAGTGAAAATGTTGTAGAGGTGTACCTACTTACCTACATTATGAAAGGTATTAAAGAGGAATAAGTTGCAAAGAATAAATGGATGTTAAGAGAATTTACTGTATGTAAATGAAGTAACATATAGAGGAATGATGTTTTTTTATAATCAATAAAAATAATATTTTTAATTAGAAAAATGAATTGTTAAAAAGAGATGTTATAGTATTATAAACTAAGTGTACGATTTAGTGAAACGGATATAATGAGATTGTAAACAAACATTTGATACTTTGTATTTTAAAAGTACATTAATATGGTTCGATGGCATTATTTATTTTGTTACAAATAATTGTGCATTGCGCAGTTAATATTTACAAAATTTAGTGGGAAAATGTATTGTTTTTAGTTTTCAGGAAGAAATAATTGTACTTAAAAAGTTTATTATTGTAATTTGTGATTTTTTTTTCTAAGCCTTTATTGTTAACAGGGCATACAATTTATTAGAATTATTTTTTTACATTAATAGAAATAATTTTGTAATCTTTTTTTATGTATGCAATTTAAACAAAAAAAAAAACAAATCATGTAATCATTTTTTTTTCTATATGAGGGGGAGGTGTAGTGTGTGACGCATCGCCCCACACACATAATAATATATTGTAACGTAGTTCGTAAGATTGATACATTATAAACCTGGACTTAGACCGAACAACACCTTTTATTCGTTGTCCCCAACTCCCGACATTACAAGTCTGCTACAGCTGATCACCTGAGCTGACACAGCAAGCTGGCTGTCAGAACAGCACGCCCTCTGGCTGGTGCTCTGACATCCAGTTGCACCACGGCAATGAGCTGATGATAACAGGCGCATGTCCAATGAGGGGCGGGGGACAAGGGCCAGGAGCCTCTATCACTCCTGCTCCGTCGCTACGTTCATGTTCCTCCGACCTCCTTGCTAACTTGGATCCGTGCCTGGATTGTCAGTAACGTGTCTGTAATAGCATCGTCTCGTTCGATATTGTTACAGTACACTTTGTATATAATGAAATTAGGTTAGGTAACTAATGTTAAGTTCGGATAATTTAAACTAATGGTATCGATACGTAGTCTACCGCAGAGATCGAGATCTATCTCAATCTTCGAAAACTGATGGAGGCGGAGTCTTAGTCGCCGTGTCACGACCAATTCCATCCTACAGGTCCTATGAGAGGGAAAGTGACTGTGAGGACGTATGGGTCTGTCTAGATGTCGTACACAATAACAAACGTTCAAAAATTGCAATTTGTGTAGTCTACCTACTACCTATTAAGATAGATATTCTTAGTGCTTTTATAGACAGTGTGAATAAGGTAATGACAGGACTTGGTTGACAGTATCTGTTTGATAGGTGATTTTAATTTAAGCATAATTAATAGTGATTAATTGGACCAAAGACTTGACCTTTCGAATATGATTCCTAGCAATGATGAAATATCAAATGCAGATAATTATAATAGCCGTTTGGTTTCTATATTTACTGACTTTATAAATGTGTCCGAATTACAACAACATAACTATTGCCAATCAAAACAACAAAATATTGGATTTAGTATTGAAATTAATGTCGGGGTGGTAGCGCCACCCTGTATGTTATACAGGGTGGCGCTACCACCCCGACATTAATTTAACACAGGTATACATTACCATATTATTATTCAATAAATGAATTTTAAATTCATTAAATGTTAATATTTACGGAGTTATGATTTTTTCTTTTAAATAATGCAATTTTGAGCAACCTGTACGTAAAGAACCATCGCGAAGCGGTCATTTGCCGGGGTCACGAATGTCAACAAAACATCAATGAATTTTTTAAGCGAGTCAGCAATACTGTCAGGATGAAACAAATGCGTGTGCCCAAGCGTCGCAGGCGACGCGCGCGTTCTCTCTCTCTTTCACGCCAGCTCTATCCGACCGCCATCCTTCACTCAGCTGCTCAGTGCTACCCGGGCCCCTGACCATGACACACTTTTTGTCACTTGTGCGCATAAATCCTTTAATGTTTTGGTGATTGTTTCCGAGAAAGGGACTCTTTTCTATTTGTTGTTGTCTTTATTTATTCTAGTGTAATCACCGTAATAAGTTACTGTGATCAATACGCTTTCGATTGTTTTAGTTACTAGATTATGATCTCAACTCTTGTGAATAGTGTAAACCTGTGAATTGTGATGACAAATACTAATTCTAACTACCTATAAATTGACGCACTATTGAAGGTGCTCTTCAGCGTATCCATAAAAAACCCAGACCGACCGAATGAAACAATGAAAACCTACAATTGTGTGAAAATGTTCCACAACGTTTCGAAAATCAATCAAAACTAGCCTTCGCCAAACCGCAATGCATTTTCAAGGCCACCACAAAACTCCTATCCAGATATTAAAGCGGGAAAAGTGCACCCATTAAAATTTAACGAAATTAACGGCGTTTAGCTCTTTGTGTGCGCAAACAAATAAATGCAGTTAAATTAATTTAGTGATTAATGGACTAATAGTACCAAATAAAAGTGCGTGTTATGATGTTTAACTAAGCACCTCCGCTGTAGGTACGATCTGTTTGTGATATTGTGCCGCCAAAGGATCGAACCGAACATGAGACACTTTATGCCTACAAGTCGCGACGCGTTGCCAGCTGGCGCGCAAAGCTGCTGTACCTACGCGTGCGGCGTGCGACGTTGCCGCACCGAGTAAACGTAAGCCCGCTAGTCGTAGGTAAGTTATTTGATGAATGAACTTTCGCACAGAGTGATCACAATTTGAGATAGATTTTTATTATTTAGTTTGTTTGAAAAAAAAAGTCTTTTAGTTTACGTGAAGGATCAAGGCCTTATCTCAGAAATCAAACAAGGATCGTAGAGATATAAAAGGATTTATTTCGAAACAACTGATCTGTACAATCGTTCAAAAAAGAAGTGGCCATCTTTTCAATGTCTAAATGACAGCTCGACATCTGTCATAGTGTTACCATAAGTGATAGCTAACTCATATTCGGTATTCAAATGTAATCGGATATATTCTACTAATGTCAACTAAAGCTACTCATCATTCCCCTGCCCTTATCCCAATTTTTACTTAGGGTCGGCGCAACACGTCTTTTAGACATGTTGCTTAAAGTTTTGGCTATGGTTTTACAGTCGGCCGCCTGCCTGACACTAACCCTCTTTGGGAATGCGATTGTTGGTTGCTTACCCGCCACCATTCGGGTGACCCAAGGTGCTTGGTACAGTGCACTGGGTCTTAAGGTCCATTAGTCGCCTTTTACGACACCCAATGGAGGATATGGGGTGGTGCTATTCTTTATCTCCGGACACCACACGGACATCCGGACACCACACGGTCAACTAAAGCTACTAAATCAAATATTTATACTCTATACACTTTGCGCAATATTTTGTGACAATACCCACGTCTTAAATAATTAACCTTACAGTTCGGCCATCCTGTACAAAGTGAGTCCTCTCACTTGCACCGTGTAGACTATGACGAGTGTTCACGCCGTGAACCACAACACTGTGCGCGGGAGCGAGGGGGCGTAGAGGAGCGCACGGGGGGAACGGACGCGCGGCCGGCCGGCCGACGCGCCGCGCCCCTCACTCCGCTAGCAACAGCAAGCAACCGATCACGTACTCATACTTTATTTTCATTATCCAAAAATATTGTACTATTTTTATAAAAGTAAACGCGTTAAAAGTAATACGTGCAGTTATTGACCACAACTAAACCTGTCGTGAGGAGATCTTCGACATTTGGCGACCGTGACAGGACGGATCTGGATTTTCATCGTGCATGAGTGCCGCCATTTTGCTTGAATTTATGCCATGAAGCTTTGTTGGGTGGCGCGTCGGTGAGATTTTATAGTGCATCAGTGCATGGCTTGCACAAAACACGAGAAAAAAGGCGTACCCAGGGGAGTGTGGCTTTATTATTCCTTTCTATCCACTAATTTCCTTTCCTAAATGCCGAACAATTGTGTGAATAGTGTGTGAAATTCATCGTGCCGCGTGCGCTGACGGCTAGTGTCCATATCTTTAAATAATACAAGCTCCGTGCATTACCTATTTTTGTTATTACTCATTGCATTTAACTTTGTTTTCACAAGTAGGTAATTTAATCATTTTTTTTTCTTTCTCGCACCGTAATGTGATAATCCTTCCCATGCATATAAACATAAATTGCATTAAGTTCTTAACCTGATAACATTTCTTTTCATAAAGTAAATAATTACTTACTTACCGTCATATAATAAAAATCTTTTCATTATATTCACAAATTCATTATTTTAAAGCTTAAAAGCACCCTCATAGTGTTTGGCTGAAATACCTTCGTATAACTGCATGCATTCTTACATTTCCTAAAAAACTTCTAGTGATCGGTTGCCGCGAACCGCGCCGCCTGCCGCTCACCGCTGCCCTGTGCTGTGTGCTGTGTGCTGCCGTGTCCAGCGTGGTTGGCGTGACCATTCAGAATTGGTATAACGGATGTCATCTTAAGTTACTTTATATTAACTTAGTTATTTGTCTCAACATATTATTTTAAAATGTCTGAACCAAAAATATCACAAGGTGCTGAAGTGAGAGATATTAAAGAATTAGTTAAACAGCGCGGTTTCATTAAAATGCGTTTAACTAAATTTAAAGACCATGTTTCTACTTTAACTAAAACTGAATCAGCAGAGATTACAAAACAACAAATTAAAGAGTTGACTTTAAGATTGTCTCGAGTGCAGGCGCTTTTAACAGATTTTGATTCAATTCAATGTCAGATTGAAAATATTGCATCTAATATTGAAGAACAAATGAATGAAAGAGACACAGTAGAATCACAGTTTTATTCTCTCATTGCAGCAGCCCAAGATATTATTGACACTCATTCGGGTGGTGATGAATTTAAAAGTGTTGGTGCTAAATCTGTTTTTTCAAGTCATGATAGTTGTTGTAAAAATAATAACTTTAGTAATATAAAGCTTCCATCATTTGATGGTAACCCCATGAAATGGTTGGAGTTTCGAGATAGTTTTAATTCTATAATTCATTCGAATGAGTCGTTACCAGATATTAACAAATTTCATTATTTACGCTCCTCATTAGAGGGAGCTGCCGTTGTTGTGATAAAATCTATTGAGTTTACCTCTCAAAATTATAAAGTTGCATGGGACTTACTATGCGAACGATATGATAACAAAAGGATTCTAATTAAAATTCATTTCAAAGCCTTATTTAGTATTGATACTTTAACTCGAGAATCTCACCGAGCAATGCGTTTCCTAATTGATCATATTGGTAAACATTTAAGGCCCTTAAGACATTAGGCTTGCCAACTGACACTTGGGATATGGTCATTATTGCGATGGTTGAATTTAAGCTAGATGCCACTACTTTAGGAAAGTGGGAGGAGTTTTTCAATAAATTACCAGGTTTTCCTAATTTGGATCAATTTCTTAGTTTTTTACGTGAACGCGCTAACATACTTGAAACAACCAATGTTACTAAAATTGATAAATCTGATTCTAATAACAAACCTAATAATAAACCCAATAATACTAAACCAATAACCAGTAATAGCTACTTTAGCTGGTCCCAAACCTTTCAAAGAACCTGATTGTCCGATATGTCATGAAGTTCATCGGATAATAGAATGCATTAAATTCCAACAAATGAGTGTAGACAATAGAGAGAGTGAAGTCCTTAAGTTACATCTTTGCTCTAACTGTTTACGTCGGGGTCATAATCCTGAGCGCTGTCGTCTCGGTCCCTGTCAAATCTGTAAACAAAAACATAATACATTATTACATAAAAATTCAAAACCAAATAATGTGTTAGTTACACAGTCTGAGAACAGCATTGCCTCTAGTGTGCCGTCAGTCACTAGTGCTGTCGCTTCCTGCTCTGCCGTTATGAGTAAGCAAGTTCTTCTCTGTACTGCTTTAGTAAAACTAACTAATAAGAACAACAATAATACTTACCTTGCCCGGGCTCTCCTAGATGCTGGTAGTCAAGCTTGTTTTATATCTGAAAACATTAAAATAAAATTAGGATTAACTTCTAATAACTCACAACCTATCTGTATTAGTGGAGTTAACAACATGCAATGTAATATAACAGACCGTTGTGAACTTACCTTAAATTCATTAATAGGTTCATACTGTACAAACATTAATTGTTTAGTTATACCTGAAATTATAGGTAACTTACCGAATAGTAATGTAGATCTTTTAGAATTAAACATTCCTGCACATATTCAGCTTGCAGATCCTGAATTTCATCGTTCAGCTCAAGTTGACTTGCTGCTGGGTGCTGACGTTTTCTTTGACATCATTACTACAAAAAAAAATAGATAAGATAATAATAAACCTATACTACAAAGCTCTAAACTAGGTTGGTTAGTAGGTGGACCAATAGGTAGTTTAGATCATAATAACAAAAATAACTTACATTGTAATTTTACTAAAGAAATTAATCAAACACTTACCAAGTTTTGGGAAATTGAAGAATTTCCTTCTTCAAGTGTCACTTACTCCGAAAATGATCATATTTGCGAAAAACATTTTGTAGAAAATACTACACGATTAACAAACGGTAGATTTAATGTCAAAATTCCTTTTAGCGAATCACCAGAAAAAACATTGGGCGATTCATACAACATGGCTTTAAAACGATTTTTAAATATAGAAAAGAAGTTTCGTAAAGATTTGACATTTAAAACACAATACATAAATTTTATAAAGGAATATGAAAACTTAGGACACTTAACTAAAATAGACAAACCGTTATTTGGCTATTATATTCCACATCACGCCATCTATCGGGAAACTAGTGAAACAACAAAATTCCGTGTAGTTTTTGATGCTAGTGCGAGGTCAAGTACAGGTAAATCTTTAAATGACTTGCAATTAATTGGACCTGTAGTACAGGATGAACTAATAGAGATTTTCATTCGTTTTCGCCAACACAAATTTTGTTTGTCTGGTGATATTCAAAAAATGTATAGGCAAATATTACTAGATCGATCGCAGCGCCACCTACAATTGATAATTTGGCGTGATGATGTAAATGAGCCGTTACAAATATTACAGTGAAATACGGTAACATATGGGACAGCATCTGCCCCTTTCTTAAGTACACGATGCTTACTACAGTTAGCAAAGGAATGTAATGATAAGAAAATATCTGAAATAATACAACATGATTTTTATTATGACGATTTTTTAAGTGGAGCTGATACCAAAAAGGATCTTTCACATATTTATAATTCAGTTAAAAAAGTATTAGCATCTGCGTGTTTTCCTATTCATAAGTTTCAAACAAACTGTCCACAAATTTTTGATGCCGACTGTACTTTATCACAGTCATTAGACTTGAATAAACAATCGAGTGTATTAGGATTACTGTGGTTTCCTGATAATGACCATTTACAATTTTCAGTTAATTTAGACAAAACAAGTAAGGAAGTTACAAAACGTTATATTTTGTCAAATACATATAAAATCTTCGATCCTTTAGGCATGCTCAGTGCGTGCGCTATTAAACTTAAAATATTATTACAAAATCTTTGGGTTTTAAAATTAACTTGGGATGAAATAGTTCCACAAGATATTAATAAAATTTGGGAAAGATTTGTTTCAAATGCTCACATATTAGCTAACATTAGAGTACCTATATATGCGTTATGTACATCTCCTATATTCATTGAACTTCATTGTTTTGTAGACGCATCCCAGGAAGCCTATGGTGCTTGCGTTTATCTCCGATCTGTAGATTGTCATAATAATGTACAAGTAAACTTGTTATGTGCAAAGACACGCGTCGCGCCTTTAAAAACAATAACGATCCCGCGTCTTGAGCTTTGCGGAGCGTTGTTGGGAGCGCGACTTGCAGCTAAGGTGAATAATTCTCTCCGCTGTAATATTGACCGTAAAATCTTTTGGTCAGATTCAACAGTTACTTTGGGTTGGATTCGAACACAACCTAAATTACTAAAGGCATTTGTTTGTAACAGAGTTAACGAGATTCATGAGTTGACTGCTAGAGAATCTTGGAGACATGTACCTACCACTTTGAATCCCGAATCCCTGATCTTGCTTCACGTGGAGTGGATCCAGCTCATCTGCCTACTGCCTGCCTTAACTTTATGGTGGCATGGACCCGATTTTCTTTTAAAAAATGAAACAAGCTGGCCTCATAATATAAATTCCATTGATTCTACAAGTTTACCTGAAACTAAAACTCTAAATAACGACTTATTGATTATGACGAATGTTGAACAGTCAGGATTAATTAATTTTAACAATTATTCAAAAATAAATAAATTAAAAGGAATTGTAGCTTATGTCTTACGTTTCGTTAGTAACTGTAGAAATCCTAAAAATAAAATAATAGGTAACTTAAATTTAGAAGAAATTAAAAATTCACTTACTTACCTTATAAAAATTGCACAAATTCAAACTTACCTTCCAGAAATATCTTTACTTAAACAAAATAAAATTCTTAATCCTAAATCATACCTGTTAAAGTTATCTCCTTTCCTCGACGGTGATGGAGTGCTCAGAGTAGGTGGTCGTCTCGAGAACGCTGATTGTAACTTTGATAAAAGGCACCCGGTCCTCCTGGACAGTAAGCACTATTTTACCCGGCTCTTGATGGAAGACGAACACCTACGTCTGATGCATGCCGGCCCTCAGCTGCTTCTTAGTTCTTTTCGTGAACAATTCTGGCCTATTGGAGGAAGAACATTAGCTCGCAGCATCGTAAGGAAGTGCGTTATTTGCACACGACTGCGAGGAAAAACTTTGGAGCCGCTGATGGGTAACTTACCTGCTGATAGGGTCACGCCTTGCTATCCGTTTCAAGTATGTGGCGTGGATTTCGCAGGACCATTTCTCATTTCTAGTAAAAAAGGTAGAGGTAATAGGATAACCAAATGTTATCTTAACGTCATAGTTTGTTTTGCCACGAAAAGTATCCATTTAGAAATCGTTAGTGATCTTAGTACTAATGCCTTTATACTTAGCCTACGCCGTTTCATCGCCAGGAGAGGTAAACCTCATACGATCTATTGCGACAACGGTACAAATTTCGTTGGGGCAAATAACGAGTTAGGTAGGTTATTATGGGCTAGTGTAAACTCAATTTATAATTATATATACCAATTCTGAAGGTATCAAGTTTGCCTTTAATCCTCCATATTCTCCGACCTTTGGTGGAATTTGGGAGGCGGGCGTTAAGTCTGCCAAGTTCCACCTTAAGCGGATTATGGGTAACGCTAGCCTCACATACGAAGAGCTGAGCACATTATTCTCACAAATTGAAGCAATCCTCAATTCCCGTCCTCTTTTACCACTATCATCCGATCCTACCGACTGTTCCCCTTTAACTCCTGGCCACTTCTTGATTGGGCGGCCTTTAACGTCGCTGCCATCTCCACCCGTCACATTAAAGGCTCCAGACCGCTACAAAATGATCGAACAGCTGAGGCAGCATTTTTGGCAACGTTGGCATCGAGAATATTTAGCCGAGCTGCAGCAGCGAACTAAATGGCGCTTGAAGGATAGAGCCCTGATGGTTGGAGATTTAGTTATACTCAAGGAGGAGAACGCGCCACCCTTGAAATGGAGACTCGGGCGCGTCCAACAACTTTTTCCTGGATCGGATGGCGTCTGCAGAGTGGCGGACTTCTACACGGCGAGAGGCACCGTGCGACGTGCTCTGAACAGAGTCTGTCTTCTACCCACTTCGGAAGAGCTTGAAAGCAGCAGCTTTCAAGGGGGGGAGGATGTTCACGCCGTGAACCACAACACTGTGCGCGGGAGCGAGGGGGCGTAGAGGAGCGCGCGGGGGGGGACGGACGCGCGGCCGGCCGGCCGACGCGCCGCGCCCCTCACTCCGCTAGCAACAGCAAGCAACTGATCACGTACTCATACTTTATTTTCATTATCCAAAAATATTGTACTATTTTTATAAAAGTAAACGCGTTAAAAGTAATACGTGCAGTTATTGACCACAACTAAACCTGTCGTGAGGAGATCTTCGACATTTGGTGTGCCTAAATATAATCAACTTAAGTTAAGTAACAATAAAATAAAACATTGCAAACACTCATTCATTCGAAAACTAAATTAACAACAATTTTTATAACTATTCACAATCAAGTAATCAATTCAAAATATCTTGACTTCATCTTAACACACTCTGGGCTCGCTAATTACAATTCGGCTACCTATTAATAACTGATTATAGCACTTGGATATTACAATCTATTAAAGTATCACAATTCAATTTTAGTTCAAGTTCTCATCGAAATCTTATTCTATCTTATCTCATATAAGCATTGGTTATATCTTAATCACAATTCAAATACATTATCTATTTTCTCATTCTCTATTTCTTGCACAATCTGTCAAAATCTATGGTCATCTGTGCGGCACCGTTATCTTGGCACCATTCAATGTCTGCACTGAGCGTCACTGACAGATTGCACTCGCATCATCTAATCTTATTCACTATCTTGCAATTATCTGTGCGACTTCGGTTCTTCGAAGCCATTCTGTATCTGCACTAATTGCTCATCAGACAACATCCTTAATAATGACTTGTCTCTTTTGTTGGTAATTTAATTTATAATCGACCAAGAACTATCAAATTATTCTGTAAAGTATCTGTTTCAAGAATCACTCTTTATCTACCTCTACATGTGTGTCATCACTCTGTTCACTATCCGTACTTTCACTACTATAACCTTTAAAATTCATTCAGGGGTAAATTTTATCCAACGCAACGACATTTTCGTATCTCTTTTTACCTCTTCTCGTCAAGGGAGTATCTTCGACAAGAAACCTGTCATTAGGTAATAGTTTAAGAATTTGATAGGGGCCTTGGAATTTGGGTATGAGTTTCTGCGATTTACCTACATGATTTTTGTCAATCACCGTTCTTTCGATCCTAACCAAATCACCTACATTATATTTTCTCCGACGTTTCCGATGCTTATCAAACTGATCTTTGGCGTATTCCTGCTGTTTTTCTATCCTTGCCTTAGCATTTGACCTTAATTCCACTAACGCCTCCCCGTCTATTCGTTCCGTTGTTTCAGTAATTACGTCAGTCAACATATTTTCAGACGCGTTCATCAATTTACACCCGAACAATAGCTCAGAGGGACTTTTTCCCGTTGTCTTATTAATAGTGGTATTGATACCTAGCTGTATGTCCCCTACGAAATCGTCCCATATATTGTCATTCCCACCATGACATTTAGCACTCAAGGCGTCGGTTATAGTCCTATTAAACCTCTCCACCTGTCCGTTCGCTCTTGGAGTGGCTACCGCATTCAAGATGTGTTTTATTTTTAATTCGTTCATAAAATTCTTAAATTTTGCGCTTGCGAAACAAGAACCGCGATCCGCTATGAGGCGCGAAGGGACTCCAAAGAAGCTAAAATGTTCCTTAAATACCTTTATAGCCGTCGTGGTTTTGGTATCTTTGACAGCACGTATATTAATGAATTTAGTAAATGCGTCTATAATAACAAGTAAATACATATTGCCTCTTTTTGAACGAATGAATGGACCGAGATGGTCTGCATGAAGTGTATGGAACGGCCTGTCTAACTTAGGAATGGGATGGAGCAGCCCTTCCTTGGGACCACCCGGAGCCTTGTGATGCGCACACTTCAAACAAGCCGACACGTACTTTTTAGTGAACCTACGCATTTTCGGAAACCAAAACGCGCTTCTTAGACGATTTAAGGTTTTCTCGAATCCAAAGTGTCCCACATCATCATGGTTCATGCGCAACAATTGCCACCTACAACCACGCGGAACTACCCAACGCAGTCCTTCTTCCAAAATTTTGTACACATAGCTACCCTTTAACTGGTAATTATTTCGTACGTCAGCTACAAATTTCGTCTTATCATCTTCTAAAATAACACTTATACGTTTTATCTCATTATCGTCGCCTTGTACTGTAGCAATCCAGTCACGAACGTCTATGTGTAACACGTCAATAATATGCTCGGTATCGGTATCAGTAGGTTCACTAACAGGCCCACGACACGTGAGCCATGCGCGAACCGGGTCTGTACTCAATCTCACAGTTATACTCCTGCAACTGGATCCACCAGCGTGAAATTCGTGGTATAAGGTCTCTCTTAGTTAAGGTAGTACGCAGCGCATTACAGTCGGTGACAATTTTAAACCTTACCCCTAGTAAATAGACTCTAAAACGATTAAGAGATGCGATGACAGCTAAAGTTTCCAATTCAAAAGAATGAAATTTTTGCTCATCTGGTGTTGTCTTCCGACTGTAATATGCTACTGGCCTAAGTAAACCATCTGCACCCCGTTGCAAGAGGATCCCTGCGATTCCAAATTTTGAGGCATCCGTGTGCACCTCGGTTTCTAAAGCAGGATCATACATAGCCAATATGGGGCGCTCAACTAATTTTGCATTTAACATACTAAACGATTCTGCCTCGACAGAGCTCCATTTCCATTGGAATTTAGACTTTAATAGGTCGGTCAATCGCCCGTGTAGTGTCCGGATATAAAGAATAGCGCCACCCCATATCCTCCACTGGGTGTCGTAAAAGGCGACTAATGGACCTTAAGACCCAGTGCACTGTACCAAACACCTTGGGTCACCCAAATGGTGGCGGGTAAACCACCAACAATCGCATTCCCAAAGAGGGTTAGTGTCAGGCAGGCGGCCGACTATAAAACCATAGCCAAATCTATTAGCAACATGTTGAGAAAAAAAAAAAAAAACATGTTGCGCCGACCCCAAGTAAAATGGGATAAGGGCAGGAAGATGATGAGGTCGGTCAATCGTCGAGCGATCAGGGCGAAGTCTTTTACAAACCTCCGGAAAAAAAACTAGCTAAACCAATAAACCGTCTGACGTCGTGAACGTTTTGCGGAGTCGGAAAGTTTTCTATAGCTAACGTCTTACGCGTCCCGGGACGTATACCTTCGCCACTAACGTGAAATCCTAAAAATTCTAACTCGGTATAGAAGAAATTACATTTCTTTATTTTAAGAGTAAGCCCGGAATCTTTGAAGATTTGAAGTACCTCCTCTAACCGGTTCATACCTTTATCAAACGATTGTGAAGGAATAAGTACGTCGTCCATGTAAATAATCGTATAGTTGACCTTCGACAAGATTTTATTCATTGTTCGTTAGAACACAGAAGGAGCGTTTGCTAATCCGAAGGGCATCCGTTTAAATTGGTACTGCCCATCCGGAGTTACAAACGCAGTCTTGTTTTGAGACTTTTCTTCTACAGGTATCTGGTAATAGCCAGACGCGAGGTCCAAGCTTACGAACAGAGAATTACCAGATAACCTCGACACTGTCGTAGAACAAAGACGGATCTGCAAAATATCAACTTTACAGGAGAGCAGTTTAAAGTTTAAGTTTCACATTTTTCTGTATAACTTTTTACACATCAAATAAAATTGAAATATAATACGTAATAGCTTTTTATTGTAAAATCGTCATAATAAATACATTTAGAACATTCAATTTTATTAATTTATTAAAAAAAAAGGCTTCGTATGTATAGATGCGACATTGTACTGCGTCCCTTGTTTGGTTTGATGTGACTTTACGACGTTGTACCTACTACAGAAACTAGAACAACGAATGTATACATGCAACATTGTTTTACGGAATTTAACATTAATTTAATGTCGTATCCCTATTATAAAGGGGTAAAACATTTAAATTTAAAAATAAAGCATTGTTTTTTTACGTTTAAACAAGGTCAAAATGACATCAGCAATGAAAATGATATCAAAAGTAATAAGTTAGACAAAATACAATAAAAGTTTTTAACGTGGCTTAATTATTTTAATCACAATCTTGATTCAAGACAATTATAAATGATAAGGTACACAATAATAAAACCATATCATTAAAAAAATAGTAAAATCAATTTGTTCTTAACAAAGTATAGATCAAGAACCATCATAATATTATCAATATGAATCAAGTAAAAATATGAATATCATGAAACACGACATTAAAAAAAATATTTTAATTAACAAATTAGAAATATTCCAGGCATATACTTATAATTTTATCGAACTTGTACAATTTACTTTAAAATTAAACTGAAATAAAATTATCAATCTTCTGGTAATTTTACAGAAGCATTATCTTCCTGCCCTTATCCCATTTCACTTGGGGTCGGCGCAACACGTCTTCTAGACATGTTGCTTAAAGATTTGGCTATGGTTTTAAAGTCGGCCGCCTGCCTGACACTAACCCACTTTGGGAATGCATTTGTTGATGGCTTACCCGCTACCATTCGGGTGACCCAAGGTGCTTGGTACAGTGCACTGGGTCTTAAGGTCCATTAGTCGCCTTTTACGACACCCAGTGGAGGATATGGGGTGGTGCTATTCTTTATATCCGGACACCACACGGAAAATATTATTTATAATTAAAAACACATTGTAGAAAGTATGTAATTACCAAAAGTAAGGAATATCACAGTTTCCAAATCACTTTTTAAATTAATACGCCTAATCAGACTTAATTAAAATTATTGAAATAATACAAAAAAATTCAATCACAAATTAAGTCTGTGTCTTTAAAACTTACTTTTTTGTACAGTACAGTCTGTGTCTGTGCTGTACAAACAGCTCGCCACAAGCTGCCCTGCGGATGTATGCTCCTTCATAGACCTTCAGATACATTTTTTATTTATACCTCAAGGTTTGAAATAGCTTGTTAATATCCTCTATCCTCAGGTCTTGCGTTATCCCCATGATGAGGTAACGACTCACCCCGAGGGGTATATGTTTATTATTCTTCTTTGAGTTAAGATTTACCTTCGTAAAATAAGGCTATGTACGCCTTATTTTATTATTTTAATAATTATAAAAGAACACAACTATCGATACATATGAAAGTTTAACTTATACAGAAGTTTCTTTTTAACTCCTAGCCGTTGAGGAGTTCTCTTGACTATCCTTCGTTTTCTGCACCAGACCTTTAATAACAGTCACAACCTATCAAGCTGTAAAGTGCAATACAAATTACTCAAGCTCAAACACAAAGTAGCACCCGTGAATCTTTGAGGTTTCCCTTTTGTCTTTCGGTACAACACCAGCTGATCCATGCTAGACTTTTATTAAATTATAGTGCTTTCAAATACTTAACGAAAATCTAACAAACACGCTAATCAAACCAACATTTTAATCTGAAACCCAGACTCCAAAACATTGTGAAGCAACACAATCTCTGTGTACTTATGAGTAATTATAACAAAACATTTAAATCGTCATTTGCAAGGCGAACCCATAACCTTTTCATCAAAATTTTACCTCATTTTAACATGTTTTTCCTAAATCATTTTCTCTGACACTAACCACGAACCCTTGCACTTCTTACGTTTCTTTCGGCCTAAAGATGGCACAGGGCTGGTTTCCATTGACAATATCCTGTAAAGATGGTGAAGCTGCTCTACATAGGTGTCATGTACACCCCATGTTTATGTTTACTCCTGAGTTTGGTTCGACATTTCTTCTCAGGGTAGTCAGTTAGGAAATGTCGAATCTTGCGAGCTCAAAACATTTATAGAACATGTGTAAGTGATATAATTATCCTAGTTACAAAATAAATGATTTCATTGCATTTTATTACAAAAACGTCTTTATAATTTCTGTGAGAATTTTTAGGCGAAAGTATAGAGATAGGAATTTTATGTAGTGATTTAGGTGTATCTACAACATCATTTCCGCATCCCTCTATAGTGGTAGAAGAGGAAGTCTCAAAATTTCAGTAATAAATGGCGAACTAAAAATGTTCGCCTCCACGCCTGGTGGTAACGACGAGTCAGATTTTTCAACACCAGGACCTGCAAATTGTGAAATCATTTAGAACTATACATCTACAATACAAAAAAATAAACAAAATGGTTCTGATTTTACATAAAATATGTTTTATTAGCATTTAAAGTATGCGAACAAAGTCGTATGTGAAATTATGTCATAGAACACCGTCCGTTCTTAATATGCGGCATAAAAAATGTAATCATACTCCGGAATACAACGTTGTATGTCTACAAGCCACTAGTAAAATTGTATTAAATTTCGAAGATAAACGTTACATTTAAACATATGACATCATAAAATTAAAAGTAGGGATTCAATAAATAAAGTACATGAATAAATGTGTTAACAAAACAAGGCATGGAAATAGTCAAATATTAAATAAATTAAACATATTTTATCTCCGTAGAACAATGTCGGTTCTGCAGAATACGCTGTATCGTATGTGTAGAACCGACCTTGTTTTAGGGAACTTTTAATTTTTTATGATAAAATGCTATTAATAGCTTGAAAATAATAAAACATATACACCGTGTAACATAATTAACGCACATCCTGAAACTACTTTGTTCAGAATCGATAACAGAATCCATTTCATTAATAAAAATACATTTCATTAATATTTTTACCAAAAAAATATTTAGAAATAATTAAATTGTAGACACTATTTTCATAAAGCACTCGAAGTAAACGAAAATGAGCCTTAAGTCGATGCAATAAGGCTTTAGCAACTCACAGCGGTTCACACTTTCAAACACACACACAAGTTCACACTTTCAAACACTAACAAAGATACATAAAAAGGACCGCCGAAATACGTAATACAATAGGAAAGAGCGAGACAGCCGAGCGCGGGGCCGGCGCGGCGGCGCCCGCGTGGCTCGCGCTTCCTTGTCATTAGTCATCGGCCGATCGTTATCAGTGAATGTTTGTCATTATTTGTCAAAACAAAACTTTCGCGCGCGATGTCTTTCCGGTATACTAACGTACAGTACACCGAGATGGTGAGGACTCTAGCACAGTGTGGTGATAACGTAGCATTAGCGTGTAGAACATTTAATGATAGGCACGGCACGAGTGTTGACCGCAGGACTATGCTAGGCGCTACCCAGCGGCTTCGAGACTTCGGAACATTTCGACCGAATACGGCCATCGACAGGGGGAGAAATGTGCAGGCATCTACTCGTCTACAAGATGAAATACTCGACTACTTTAGCGAGAATCCTCAGCAAAGTACCAGAGAAGCCGCACCACGCTTTAACGTCAGTCACATGTACGTGTGGCGAACGTATTGTGACGACCTAGTGTATTGTGACGAATCAACAAGTGCCGAGGACCTTAAAGATAGGATAGTGGCTGCTTTTGAAACAGTGAAAAGGGACATTCTAGTGTTAAGTGAATTGCGACAACAATTGCGTAAACGAGCTTTTAAGTGCATAGAACAAGGTGGTGGACATTTTGAAAGTGTTTTAAAAACAGGACGCCGTCGTATGAGTGCCGATTAATTTTAAACATGTAAGTTTCTCATTGTTTAATTATTATGATTAATATCTTTTAAACACGCCGCCTTTGTTTAGGTACCTATCAAGTTCATCTCTATCAGCATTTCAATAACAATAACTTACGGTTATTAAAATCATTCATACTAAACAATTCTAATAATAAACATAAACAATTTTATGCAAAGACGTCATAGTATCTACGTACATAAGAATGTAGATAATCTCTTTAGGTTTTCAAATTGGTTTTAAGGGTTTTACTTTTCGTATGTAATGATTTTATGAACTTATAATAGTAGGTATTGGAGAAGCCGCGCGGGCTGCGAGACCTCCACTTTTGTGCGTCTGTGTGCGCGCGTAACGTATTGAGCAATAGGGCGCCCACGCGTTTTGCCAATTATTTGTACAAATTATTCTGACAATATGTAATAAAAACAAATGTCTAAGAAAATGATAAAAATGTTTCAATACATTAATTGTGGATAAAAAAGGATATTCTTTTTGGGGTGTCTGTGGATGTGCGTTATTTCCGTTACACGTTGTATTTAATGGCTCTTACATATTAGCAGCGTACCTGGCCGTTTGCCGTCAAACAACGCCGCTAGTGAAGATAATACTGGCGCGCACGGCGCTCATTTCCAACCGACAGTGACGGTACTGATCTTATAGCTTTGTTTTTTGGAACAGTTTTCAGAACCGACTTTGTTCTACTCAATATCTCGGAAACTATTCGGAAAATTTTACTTTTTCTTGGATGTATCGATAGGTCATTTGTAACTGAAGATTATTCTAAAATAAAAACGATTTCGTTGTTTTGTCACATCCGTCTTTGTTCTACGACAGTGTCGACCTGTCAAGTTGATCGTCAATGATAGGTAACGGATAGTGTTCCTTCTTAGTTTTATTATTTAGTGCACGATAATCGACGCATAGCCTGCTTTCACCAGTCTTTTTCTTCACTAGTAAGACAGGACTAGCGTAAGGCGAATTTGACTCACATACAATGCCTGCATCTATCATCTCTTGAACCATAGATTGGACTTGCCTACGCTCCGGATATGAGAGTCTATAAGGACGGTAAACTACTGGTTGCAAGTCATTTAAATCAATCTCCATTTGCACTACATCAGTGTACCTTAAGTCCTTTAGGTTTTCCGTGAAACATGTTTCATATCTTTTGAGTAACTCTTTCAGTCTATCAACTTCATCTTCACTGAGTTGTTTGCCATAATTGAGTGTAAAAACTAGGGTCAGTTTCGTCAAAATTCAATGAACGTATATTTAAACAGTCATTTGTACATACAGCTCGCGTAACGAGTGTGTCCTTCTTTAAAGTAACTGGACTATCACAAAAATTTTGAACTAATATTCGACTATTTCCATTTTCTATGTCGTTGTAGTGTATGTGTGCCTATTACCTATACTATTACCTATGCATGTATGCGTGTCTATCTACCTTATTAAATCATGTATCATTTCATATTGTATGCATTAATAAATGGTTACTCGTGAGGAGCTGTGTTTCTCTAAACGCCCCAACCTTATATGGCGACCCTGCCAGGATCGGCGGTCTGTGGCTCGGGTTCGGATAAGCATTGCTGATGTAATGGGACACTCCAAACTACTTCTTTCTGTACGAACTTTAAATAAACTTTGGTGCCCAATGTAAAGAAAAAGTGAACCATATGTCGGTCAAAAGTGGAAAAAGAGGACGTTTTTATAATCCAAAATGCGCTGGGTTCGAACACTGCATCGGTTCAAGAATTGAAATCCCATCTCTCGGGGATAAGTATAGTGCTCATCGTTATCTGCACGATCTTGGGCATTGGACTGCTTTACGTTGTATTCTAGCTGTACAAGAGGTGTCACATGGCTTGGGATAAGAGAGGAAACAATGATCTAGAATTTGAGGCGCTCCTTCAGGCGTTCGGATGTTGGACTGCGTCCGCAACCTCGAGTGTTCTACGATGGTCGTCGGGATGAGACAGCGGCTGAGATGCTGGGTAAATAGCCGGTGGTTGACCGACAGGTGAAGTGAAAAGTGTATTGTAGTGTGTGTATTGTAGTGTGTGTATTGAGTGAAAGTCGAAAAAGAACAATGATAGCGGTAGTAGAATCTAAGGTAATTAATTAGCATGTTAATCTAATAGTATGTTAATCTAATATTTCTGAGTACTTACGATGGCTAGTGATTTAAAAAATATATATGATAATCTGAAACGTATTAAAGAAAGTCTAGTTAAGTTAAGTTACCCTAAGAGAACCAGAGACGTTTTGCAGTTAAAATTAAGCGAAGCTTATAAATTACAACAAGAATATTATGAATGTTTGAGTGTATTAATAACTCAGGTTACAGGTCAGGCATTAACTGAGGTGCAATCATATTGCGACTTAATTAAGGATTTATATTTGCAAATTGAGACTATATGTTCTAAAGATTACAGCTCCCAATCTAGTTCAAAGGTGTATATAGGTACAGAGATCAACATGGAGAAGTTTAGCTATAAAACAGCCGTGTCTATGCTCCCTGTGATGACAGGAGACGAGGATGTTACCAGGAACTTGATGGATGCAATCGAATTATACAGTAGTACACTCAACGATGAAGGTAAGAGTATTTTAGTTAAATTCGTTTTGAAAACTCGTTTGACACAGAATGCCAAGATGATGTGATGAACTTCTAAGTGATATGCGGAATCACCTTTTGACAACGAAATCGGACACCGCGATACATCATGAATTGGTTAAAATAAAACAAAACGATTCGTCATTCGACGATTACGCCAGTCAAATATAAAAATTGTTCGTAGATTTGACGATTTCGCTAGCAGATGGCGATCAAAATGCTTTTAAAGTACTACGCCCTTTAAATGAAAAAATTGCCATCAAAAGTTTCGTCAGTGGTTTGAGAAATCGCCAAATAAGTACTATTTTAACAGCTCGGAACTACACGGCATTGAAGGATGTTATTCGGGCAGCAAAGGACGAGGAAGCCTCGTGTAGCCCACATAATAAAGAGGACTTTGCCTATTTTGTGAATCGAGGTAAACCAGGTGCGTCCAGATCCCGTGGTAGGTTTAGAGGTTATCAGGCTGGACGTTCGGGATACCAACAACAGCATAGACTGGTACAGAATCATGACTTTGCAGGTGGAGCACGTGGTTCTAATTCCTCAAGGGGACAGCAGCATTATACTCGAACTTTCAACAGAGGTAATAATTATAGACGCCGTGGTAATTTTCGGGGCAAGGATGGTGGCCGAATTAATTTCTTTAATTCGGGCCCTATCACCCCCACCCGCGAAACGAATAACGACATTCATAATTTCGGGACTTCGGAAACGAATAATACGAACGCTAATGCATTAGTTTTTTCGTTCCCAATAATATTTTTAATTGTGAGTTTAGTAATTCGATCGAGCTCGCGGTAGGTAACACCAAATATAGATGGCTGGTTGATACATCATCGTTGAGCGCGATAAGGTACGAAGTCTTCGCAAATGTAAACATACCCATTACCGAGAATCGAATTTACATAAATGGTATTGGTGGCAGACTACAAACCGAGGGATATGTTTACATACCTTTGTCTATTTGTGGAATGGAATTTAGACTTAAGTTTCACGTTATAAAACAATTATCAACTCCCACAGCAGGAATATTAGGCATAGATTTTTTACGCAAGTTTAATTGTAGAATAGATTTAGAAACTAATTATATAACCTTACAGAATGAGATAAAAGACATAAGCTTACCGTTGAGTATGGGCAAATTAGGTAATAATAGTTATTTAAGCGTACCCCCAAGGTGTGAAAAGATATTTTATATATTTTATATAAATGTAGAAATGAAGGGTGATTGTGTGATTTTTCCGAAAGAACTATGCGAGGGTGTATTTTTATCCGGTGAAATTGCAAGTGTGAAGAAGGGAAAAATACCAATACAAATATTAAATACGCGAGAAAGTGAAGTCAATCTTAGTTATTTTAGGCCTGAACTAGACAGTTTCAACAAATATTCAATCTGCTCTTTTGAGAAAGATGTAATTACCCCGAAAAGAGTAAAGGAAATGTTATCTCTATTGAATCTTAATCATTTGATGTCCCGGTACTAAAGTTACCGCTACCTACTTTATCCTACCTAGCCTAGACACAGGTATATTCTAGGAGGATTTAAATAAAAGGTAGGTAGGCAGTAAAGTGGAACATTTTTTAATATTGATATTATGTTGAGTACTAACTCAGTAGGTAGATGGGTCGAAAAATAGTTGGGTTAGAGCCTATACAGCGATTAAGTCCTCCTCACTGGTCCTAGCACTCCCCTACGTCACTGGCCGCTGCAGGAGACGAGTGCCCGCGCGTCGATCGCCAGGTGCAGTTGCTGGTGTAGGGTTCTCGGGAGTCCTGCTACTGTCCACCGCGGGGAAGCAGGCAAATTCAATGCGTACGTGAAACCCTGGAATGCGCAGTGACCGAAAGCATTACACACTGGCCGTAGACGGTGAGCACCCACAGCAACGCTTAATAGGGAAGCACTAATATGTAGATGTGTTGCTGTGGATGTTCACTATCAGATACGGAGATTACAATATTGCGGTTACTTAGCCGTTAATTTAAATATTTAAAAAACAACAAAAGCTAAAGTTTTAATATGCAAGAATTCAAAATAATTAAGAAGATAAGCGCTAAAACTTAATACAGAAACAGATATCAGCTGAGGCAAAGTGAAAGAAACAGTAACGGTTTTCTAAGCAACTGGCTAATTTAAAATGTGCAACACTTACCCAATCGGGGTTTAACTCACACACACAGAATATGTTTATTAAATATGTAAATCAATTTGAGGATGGTCGAGGGAACGTTAGGGACGCTTTAAAAACTTTTCGCGATTACGAATGTTATCCACGTGTATGCACCGTGAAAAAAACTAGCGTGCGCTCGCCTCGACAGCCAGAACCAATGTGGCGGCGACGTGGAAGCGTTCTGTCACTATGGCCTTACGCAGTTAACAAGGAATTTGTTTGTGGCAGCCCAAATGACGCTTGTCTAAATACGTGCGCGGTGATAATCTGTAGCTGGCCAGAAATCCAATTTACTGCGTTGCTTATTAGTTTTATTTTTATTTTATTTTTTTATTTAAATTGTAGATAGATATTTCTTTTAAAGATAATTATTTTTGTTTTTTAACTTAATGAAAATAAACATGTAACAATTAATGTTACATTACCCCCCTCGTCTCAGAAAGAGTTTTGTTCTCAAATAAAACTCGTCTATAGATTACCACTAGCACTACACATTCATACTATCATCTTTTAAAATCCTTCCATAATATCAAACAAACAACCTTACACAATAGCTTCAACAATATAAATATATGTTGACGCGACCTTACATAAACAAGGTTTCTGTGATATATCGCACAGAAGACTAATGCCAGTCGTAAGAAGTTAATTTTAGGGTGAGTTGTCTAAATTTCATAAATAATGTAAAAAACACTTAACTACATTTAACGTTTTTCAAATCCTTGATATGCCAGACGCCTACATTTTTTCCTGACATATCTTCCAGAACATAAACAAGTGGAGATCGTTTTCCAATTATACGGCATTTGATAAATTTAGGTGCAAGCTTTTTACTAAAATATTTGTCCTTGTTACTTAGAACGAATGCGCGCTTATAGACTATGTCTCCAACATTAAACTCAGCCGGCTTTCTACGTAGGTTGTAGTGTGCAGTATTCTTTTCATGTGCGTGCCATAATGAAGCCTGCACATCATTGAAAACTGAACGAAGACACCCTAAGTTTTCAGCGTATAAGTCGCGAGGAAGGAACAACACTTCATCGCCCAGGTCATTGCCAGTATAGTGCGATCCGCATAAGACTAATTCCCTACCGTAAACTAAAAATGACGGTGTATAACCGGTGGCTTCATTAACGGAATTGTTTATCGCAAACTGAACCTTGGGGATGGAGATGTCCCAGGATCTATGGTCGTTTCCAACAAACGTAGACAAACTAGTTACAATAGTTTTGTTGTAACGTTCCACTGTGTTGACTTGTGGAGTGTACTTCGGCGTAAAGAAAACGTTAGGAATTTTGTATTTTTTAAATAACGCGTCAGTACATGAACTTATAAACTGCGTTCCATTATCCAAGAAGATTGTTTGAGGAACTCCGTGAACTAAAAAAATTGATTCCTCTAATATTTTAATAACTATATCCGCAGTAGCACGACGTACTGGGAAAATATGACAATATTTTGAAAAACAGCACGTTACGACTAATATACAATAAGAATTTTGTTTACGACTGGTGGGAAGAGGACCCACAAAATCAATTGAGATCATCTGGAAAGGTCTCGAACATTGCTTCGGACGACCCATTTCACCCAATGTAGTGTGATTTTGTGCCTTATAAGATAAGCAAACCGAGCAGGAACCTACAAATTTAACGACATCTTGGTGCATATTTGGCCAGTAGTAATTTAATGACAAGCGCCGATAAGTCTTGAAAATGCCAAGATGTCCACCGGTCGGCTCAGAGTGATTTTCGGCTAAGATGCTTTCACGGAACTCGCTAGGTACGACTTCTTTCCAGTCAAACTCTGAAGTTAATTGGTTGTTAGTCCATCATTCCCCTGCCCTTATCCCAATTTTTACTTGGGGTCGGCGCAACACGTCTTTTAGACATGTTGCTTAAAGTTTTGGCTATGGTTTTATAGTCGGCCGCCTGCCTGACACTAACCCTCTTTGGGAATGCGATTGTTGGTTGTTTACCCGCCACCATTCGGGAGACCCAAGGTGCTTGGTACAGTGCACTGGGTCTTAAGGTCCATTAGTCGCCTTTTACGACACCCAGTGGAGGATATGGGGTGGTGCTATTCTTTATATCCGGACACCACACGGAAAGTATTTTGGTTGTTAGTATTTTTTGTAAGTCGGAATAATGATTTATTTTTAATGGTGAAGTTAGGAAAATTTGAAGGAGTAGTAAGACAACCGTTGTATATTTTTTTAAACCAGACGTCGTCTGTGTTGGCGTTAGCAAGAGATATTGCATTTACGGGAAAAGCTCTAGACAAGGCATCAGGAATAACATTATCGACACCGCGACGGTGTTTGATAACAAAATTGAATGAGGACAGCCTTACCCCCCATCGAGCTAATCGTCCTGTGGGATTTTCGAGAGACAGGAACCATTTTAATGCGGAGTGGTCAGTGTACACCGTAAATGTTTGACCGTTTTCGAGATAGCATCGCCAGTGCTCGAGAGCAGTCAACACAGCGAGGGTCTCCCTTTCCGTTATGCTGTAGTTTTTCTCAGGGCTGGTGAAAGATCTACTCATGTAGGCAATAGGATGTTCCTTACCATCGATAGTCTGCGTTAACATAGCACCTATACCGTAACTACTCGCGTCGGTGTGCACTTCAAACGGCTTGGAATAGTCCGGACAAGAAAGAACTGGAGCGGATACCAAACATTCTTTTAATGCGTTAAAGGCCGCGTCTGCTTCTGGTGACCACTTGAAGGAAGGGGCGTTTTTTCCGTTAGCAGTTAGTTTATTGAGTGGACCAGCCACTGTGCTAAAGTTAGGAACGAAACGTCGGTACCACGTAGCAGTGCCGAGAAAGCGTTTCAACTCCTTTCTATTGGTAGGGGTTGGAAAGTTAATAATGGCTTCCACCTTATCTGGGTCAGTGCGTAAACCACGAGAATCTACCACGTATCCTAGATACTTTAGTTCGCTTCGAAAAAACTTACACTTTTCGAAGTTCACGGTCAAATTAGCCTGTCTCAATTTGTCCAAAACTCGCAACAAGCGAGAAACATGCTCATCAAAGCTAGAGCTTATAACGATGACGTCATCTAAATAAGCGAAGGTCTTAGACTCCATGTCGCTAAATAGTAAATCCACGAGACGTTGTTGAGTTGCGGGGGCATTCGTTAACCCAAACGGAGTGGTTTTAAAACGAAAAGTGCCACGGCCCGGAACATAAAATGCGGTTTTATCGCGGTCTTCTGGCGCTATAGGCAGTTGCCAAAAAGCTTTGGACAAATCAATACTGCTCAGGTACTTAGCATCGCGAAGGTTATCCAATATCTCCGAAACATATGGCAAATTGTACGCGTCGCGCCTAGTCACTGCATTCAGTTTTCTGCTGTCTAAACAAAACCTTGGTTGCCCGTTCTTTTTATTAACGATGAGCACGGGAGAAGACCAAGCGCTTTCGCAAGGTTCGACAACGTCAAGTGACAGCATCTCGTCCACCTGCTCAATTAAGATGCGCTGCCTTTCAGGGGACATCCTATAATAACGCTGCCTAATTGGCTGTGTGTCACCAGTGTCAATGCGATGGCATATTAAATTTGTTCTACCGAGACCCTTTTCTTCAGTAGAAATAGACCGAAATTGCGAAATCACATTATCAGCTATCGCCTTCTGTGACGCCAACAAATTATCGTAGGAGTTGATAAATGGTTCACCATTACTTACCTTGATTTCTGCCAATTGGGCACTTGACAGCGTGATGCTGTCTATACTGGGTGGCTATGACAATGCGACAATAATTTAACACACGGTTAGAACTAGTAGCCATGAATCATTTAAGTCATGACACGTTTTGATATTACGTAAACTGAAAGACTTTTTTTTTCAAACAAACTAAATAATAAAAATCTATCTCAAATTGTGATCACTCTGTGCGAAAGTTCACTCATCAAATTTAATAACTTACCTACGACTAGCAGGCTTACGTTTACTCGGTGCGGCAACGTCGCACGCCGCGCGTAGGTACAACAGTTTTGCGCGCCAGCTGGCAACGCGTCGCGACTTGTAGGCATAAAATGGTCTCATGTTCGGCTCGATCCTTTGGCGGCACAATATCACAAACACAGATGGTACCTACAGCGGAGTTAGTTAAACATCATAACACTTTAACTTTTATTTGGTACTATTAGTCCGTTAATCACTAAATTTATTTAACTGCATTTAGTTGCGCATATACAAAGAGCTAAACACCGTTTCTTAATTTCGTTAAATTTTAATGGGTGCACTTTTCCCGCTTTAATATCTGAATAGGAGTTCTGTGATGGCCTTGAAAATGCATTGCGGTTTGGCGAAGGCTAGTTTTGATTGATTTTCGAAACGTTGTAGAACATTTTCACACAATTGTAGGTTTTCATTGTTTCATTCGGTTTTGCCGTGTAGGCGGTCGGTCTGGGTTTTCGCGGACATGCTGAAGAGCACCTACATTAGTGCGTCGATTTGTAGGTACCTATGTAGTTAGAATTTGTATTTGTCATCACAGGTTTACACAATTCACAAGAGTTGAGATCACAATCAAGTAACTAAAACAATCCAAAGCGTGTTTATCACAGTATTGTAATCTGATTATTGTCCTGATTACGGTGATTACACTAGAATAAATAAAGACAACACCAAATACGTAAGAGTCCCTTTCTCGGAAACCATCACCAAAACATTAAAGGATTTATGCGCACGAGTGACAAAAAGTGTGTCAAGTTCAGGGGCCCGGATGGCACTGAGCAGCTGAGCGGCTGGATAAGGCCGGCGCGCGGCGTGAGAGAGAGAAAGAGGACGCGCGCGTCGCCTGCGACGCTCGGGCTCACGCATTTGTTTGAACCTGACACTATTGCTGACTCGCTTTAAAATTCATTGATGTTTTGTTGACATTCGTGACCCCGGCAAATGACCGCTTCGCGATGGTTCTTTACGTACAGGTTGCTCTAAATTGCAATATTTTTAAAAAAATTAATAACTCCGTAAATATTAATATTTAATGAATTTAAAATTCATTTATTGAATAATAATATGGAAATGTATACGTGTGTTAAATTATTGTCGCATTGTCCTAGCCACCCTGTATAATTAGGGCAAATTCGAAAAGCGCGCCAAAAGTCTACGCCTAATATGATTGATGTCTCAATTTCGGGAACTACATATGCCTTAATAATGTGAAACTGGCCCTCAAAAGTAATAGGTAAATAAATGAAACCTAAAGATTTTAATGATTGACCTCCGGCGGCTATCATTTTAGTGTGGTCATCCTGGTTTAAAGTGCAGTCTGTTAATTGTAAGTGGGAATTGTTTCCAAGAATCGAAACTGCAGCTCCAGAATCAAGTAACCCAACAGCATCGATGTTATTAATTTTAATATTTACACAAGGCCTGGAATCGTTCAGTGGTTTTGATAGCAGAATTGTAGCAACCCCGTATGAAGAGGAAAATGTTCTTATAAAGTCAAGCCAAGTTTGCCAGTCTTGCTTGTTAAAATTGTTACAATTCTGCTTAATTATTTTTTTGAATTTGTACCAGATTTACGACAGTTAGGGCAGTCGGGTGTCTTCACATCCTTCATACCACACTTAAAACAAACAATATCTCGTGGAGCCTGACATTGACGAATGTGATGGGTGTTGTTACGACACCTAGGACAGTAGGGTTCCTTTTTAGCCACGTTTATTGCATGTACATATTTATTGTTATTATTAAAATTATTATTTCTATATTGGTTGTGATTACTGTAATTATTATTTGAACTGTTACTGTTATATTTATTGTAATTACTATTATTGGCTTTATTTATAGGTTTATGGGCATCCTTAGTGTACTGTTAGACTGCGCGACTCGGTAGTTGTAGAAAGAAAACCACGCTTCGAGTTACACAGTAGTTTATTATAAGTTTGCACACACACTTTTACATAAGAGGTTTACGGTACTTCATCTGGACTACACTCACGAGTTCGCGATTACCCTAGAAGGGCTATATCGACCCGGTTAGGCTCAAGGATTTTAGCTGAAAACCAACAAGTTGGGGCGGATCCGAAGATCACAATTATATCAGCACCCTGAGCCTAAGCTCTGACAAAACTGCCACCGATTTAGAGAAAGAATCATCATTTATACTCAATTATTGCTGACTCAACATTAGGCATATCACATAAATAATGCAGTTTTAATGTGAACGTGGTTGAATATGCAAGTCAGCGATCTAGTAAAATGCTAGGGATGTAACAGTACGCAAATTCAGGAGCTAACGTATCGGGAGTGACCTTAGGAGGCTCTTGAAATTGTGACAGTCGAGTCTGAAATGCTTCGTAGTTACGACATAACGCACGCAAAGTGTCTATGGTTGAGATTTGAGGTGCTGCCGCCAATGTACTAGCATAGCAAGGTCTAATGTTATGTAAGAGAATTTCCAATTGATCCCCCTCAGAAAGAGGAGTGGATGAAGCGAGAACATTCCATTCATAATTGCTAGGTAAATTGTTATATTCTCACGTTCTCCTTGAGTACGAGAACGAATTTCAGAAATGAGTCTAATCGTAGTCAGTTTGACTAAAATCTTCTTTTAATAAACGTGTCAACTCAGCCCAAGAACTAACTTTGCCCTTTATCGCACGATACCAATGAAGAGCATCGTCTTGAAAAATTTCCGATGCATAATTTAGGACTTTTTGTTCTGGGATATTTCTGGCCAGTACAAACTCATCAACACGCTGTATAAAGGAGCGAACACAAGTTTTGCCTGTAAATTTTAATTTACTTAAATCAGATGATGTACGATCGCAAGACACAGAAATCACGTTCTGTAGTTCCGGCACAGTAGATGCTGATTCTTTGACAGAACTAGCACTAGCCACATTAGAAGAAGTACTAGCAGAAGGCTTCTTGGCTAGCAAGGCAGTAAGCTTTTGTGAAAATTTTTTATAACCGCTAACAATGTCGTCATATTCCTTTTTAATATCGTCACTACGCGTTATCCTCTCGATACGATTGTATAAATGGTTTAACATATTCTGTGTCCGCAATAGTGAAGCAACACTAGGATCACTAGCATCAAGGTTAGATTGGATTTTCACTAAAACTTCTAAACAACCTTTAAGGTCCTGTCTTGCATCGAGTGGAGACTCTAAAATATGTTCTGATGGCAAATCAGGAGATAATTTTATAATTTCTTTCCGTAACTCCTCGACAGAAGGTGCAGGAGTCGCACCTCTAATACGAACTTCATACTCCAACTCAGATTTTTGAAGAGACAGGAACTTAATAGGAAGCATGTTGAAAATTATTTAAATAAATAAAAGCGGAATGACAAGTGACGTGCTTAGTACGCTACTGTTTACAACATTAATCGAGGATGAAAAAAAAATGATCAAATGCAAAAAATGATTGAAAAAAAAAATTATTAAAGAAAAAAAAACAACACGTTCTCCGTTCTGTTACAATATAAAATTTAAGAACGTCTGGTTTTTCTTTTTTTTAAGAAATGAAAAAAAAATGAATGATTGGCTGAAAAACAAGCAAAATCATAAAAGAAAAAAAAAATGCTACTAATGTGTACAGTACGACCGGAAAATAAAATATTTCTTATATACGGCCGGCCGCCTGCCTGACACTGTTGCTGGTGGTTTACTCCCCACCAGGAGGTGGACCCGAGGTGCTAGGTGGTATGCACCAGGTCGTAATTACCCTTAGTCGCCTCTTACGACACCCAATGGTCGATATGAGTCAGCCCTATTCGCACCGGGAACTGCACGGTATTTAAAATATTTCTTATGATGTACCAAAAAAAATATATATAAAGAAAAATGTATACAAGTGTCGTTTTAGGTGCCCAAGACAAAAAACAGTAGAAAAGAAATATTTAAACAAATATGGCAACTAACGACTTTAAATTAATATTTATTAATGTAGGGTAGGTTAAAATGACCAAGATTAACACTTTTATACAAAGAAAATAAAAGTTCGTGTACATATTAGTAACGGAAAAAACCAAAAATGAAAGACGTTTACACAGACCACCACAAACATACACAACCCACAACCAAGCGAGAAGGAATCAATCAGCTGTATTTCTACCACGATTAAGGGCGCCAGTGTCCCGGTACTAAAGTTACCGCTACCTACTTTATCCTACCTAGCCTAGACACAGGTATACTCTAGGAGGATTTAAATAAAAGGAAGGTAGGCAGTAAAGTGGAACATTTTTAATATTGAATTAATGTTTAAAAACTAACTTAGTAGGTAGATGGGTCGAAAAAATAGTTGGGTTAGAGCCTATACAGCGATTAAGTCCTCCTCACTGGTACTAGCACTCCCCTGACGTCACTGGCCGCTGCAGGAGACGAGTGCCCGCGCGTCGATCGCCAGGTGCAGTTGCTGGTGTAGGGTTCTCGGGAGTCCTGCTACTGTCCACCGCGGGGAAGCAGGAAAAATCCAAGGTGTACGTGAAACCCTGGAATGCGCAGTGACCGGAAGCATTACACACTGGCCGTAGACGGTGAGCACCCACAGCAACGCTTAATAGGGAAGCACTAATATGTAGATGTGTTGCTGTGGATGTTCACTATCAGATACGGAGATTACAATATTGCGGTTACTTGGCCGTTAATTTAAACATTTAAAAAACAACAAAAGCTAAAGTTTTAATATGCAAGAATTTAAAATAATTAAGAAGATAAGCGCTAAAACTTAATACAAAAACAGATATCAGCTGAGGCAAAGTGAAAGAAAAAAGTAACGGTTTTCTAAGCAGCTGGCTAATTTAAATTGTGCAACACTTACCCAATCGGGGTTCAACTCACACACACAGAATATGTTAATTAAATATGTAAATCAATTTGAGGATGGTCGAGGGAACGTTAGGGACGCTTTAAAAACTTTTCGCGATTACGAATGTTATCCACGTGTATGCACCGTAAAAAAAAAAAACTAGCGTGCGCTCGCCTCGGCAGCCAGAACCAATGTGGCGGCGACGTGGAAGCGTTCCGTCACTATGGCCTTACGCAGTTAACAAGGAATTTGTTTGTGGCAGCCCAAATGACACTTGTCTAAATACGTGCGCGGTGATAATCTGTGGCTGGCCAGAAATCCAATTTACTGCGTTGCTTATTAGTTTTATTTGTATTTGATTTTTTATTTAAATTGTAGATATATATTTCTTTTAAAGATAATTATTTTTGTTTTTTAACTTAATGAAAATAAACATGTAACAATTAATGTTACATTGAATAAAGAGGAAAGAACCTCTATAATGAATATTTGCGCCAAGTTTTCTGATGTGTTTATATTACCGGGAGATAAATTGTCGACTTGTAATTTACATACATACATACATAAACGTCACGCCTCTTTCCCTTGGGGGTAGGCAGAGATCACATCTTTCCATTTGCTACGATCCTGGCATACCACTTAAGCTTCATCCACACTCATCAGTCGCTTCATACACGCCCGTCGGTTTAGGGTACTCCTGACCTGACCCTTTTTTAGGACTTTCCCTATTTGGTCCTGGAACGTCTGTCGTGGTCTTCTCCTCCCAACAACTCCATTCAAACTACACTCATATATTTGTTTCGTTAGTCTTCTTTCGTTCATCCTCTCAACATGTCCAAACCATTTAAGCATCCCTTTCTCAATCCTTGTGACTACATCTTCTTTCACGCCACATCTTTCCCTTATCACATCATTTCTTATCCTATCGCTCAATTTCAGTCCCAGCATACCTCTTAGAGCTCTCATTTCAACTGCATTTATTCTACTTTCATGCTTCTTCTGCCACACCCAACTTTCACTCCCATACATTAGCGTCGGTACCAACACACCCCCTATGAACTGCTAAGCGTGCTTTATTCGACACTTTCTTGCTGTTCATAAAGGTATGCAGTGCACCATTCACTATATTTCCAGCATTCACTCTTCTTTCAATATCACTATCATACTTCCCATCTCTCGTAAATTTCGTGCCCAGATATACAAATTCATTTACTTGTTCTACTTTTTCACCTCCAATCATTACGTTACATGCCGTCACACACTCATCTCTTTCAAATACCATAACTTTTGTCTTAGAGACATTCACATTCATACCTTTCTTCTTCAAAGATTCATACAACACAGTCATAAGTTCTTGTAACTCCTCAGCTGACGAGGCTAGTATAACTTGATCATCAGCATACAGGAGGCATTTGACAAGAACCCCATTCATTCTCAAACCTTTATCACACTCTTTCAGACCTGCCAGACAGTTGTCTAAGAATAGGTTGAACAGCCATGGTGACGCAACACATCCCTGTCTAACACCTTTATCGATGCTAAACCAATCAGTGCACGTGCCATTTATCCTGACGCAAGCGCTAGACCCCTCGTAAAGGGATTTTAGCGCCCGCACCAGGGCCCTGCTCACCCCATGCGAACACAACGCCGCCGCGCCGACCACAATTCATTCCTCATCACTCTGTCATGAGCCTTTTCTAAATCCACGAATGTGCAATAGACTTTTTGACTCTTGGTCAAACATTTTTCAGCTAAGCACCGCAAAGAAAAGACCTGATCCGTACATCCCATTCCCTTTCGAAATCCCGCTTGCGCATCCCACAATCCATCATCCGTATCCTTTCTTACCCTTTCAATCAAAATCTTTGCATATAATTTCCGACGACGCTGAGAAGACTAATTCCGCGGTAATTTTTGCATTCCTGCTGCGACCCTTTTCTTTGAAAATTGGCACGATCACCGCCTTACTCCAATCGTTCGGCACTCGGCCACTTGTCCAACAAAGGTTAAAAAGGCGGTGCAGCTGGCTAGCCACCACTCCTTCTCCAGCTCTCAGCATCTCGACGGTTATCCTGTCATATCCCGCAGCTTTCCCCACTTTCATACTTTTCAACCCTGCCACAATTTCAACCATATCAATATTTTCATTCTGACAACTTTTACTAATACTTTCATCTGTATCATCTATTATACCTACAGTCGGATTATCTCTTTCAAATAAACTTTCAAAGTATTCCTTCCATCTGCTTAGCACACACGCTTCTCCTTTCATTATACTTCCATCCGCACCTCTGATTTTGGTTAGCTCCGAGTTTGAACATTTTCCCCGGGCTGTCCTTATGGATTTCCAGAAAACTTTTACATTTTTCCGGAAATCTTCAGATAATCTCCTATCAAACTCATCTTTTATTTCCTCTTTCTTTTTATTCACTATGTTCTTTACTTCATTCTTCAATCTTTTATATTCCAACCTCACTTTATGCACGTCATCATCCGTCGCCTTTAACATTCGTATATTCGCTTTTCCTGCCAACCAGTCTAACCATGCTTTCTTCTTATCGTTTACAGCCTTCTGCACACCTTTATCCATCCAAACATTTCCATTTTTCCTTCCGTTTTTTCTTTTAGCTATTCCACATACTTCAATCGCAACATTCACGATTCCGTCTTTTAATGATTTCCACATTTCTTCTATCTCACACACCTCGTTCAATGTCTCAAATCTTACTTTCAGCCTTTCACGATAATCTTCTCTCACCTCCTGTACTTGCAAATTTTCTCCTTTTATCCTTTCTAGTACACTGATGGGCTCTTTGGCTCTATGTTTCCACCGCTTGAACAGACCTTAAAAGCGTGTCACCACCAGAAAATGATCAGTGTCAACGGAAGTGCCCCGAAATACTCGAGTATCCACCAGGTACTTTCTCAACCTTTCATCTACTATCACAAAATCAATCATACTTTTCGAACATCCTTCTTCTCTCGTATACATGTGTATCCTCTTGTGAGCAAACATTGTGTTTGTCACGCGAAGGTTCCACTCCAAGCATATCTCTAGCAAATTTCTGCCATTCTCGTTAACCCTTTCGTCGCCAAACATACCAAGAACTCTTTCATATCCATCTCGCTTAATACCTATCCATCCATTAAAATCACCTAGCATAATAATTCTTTCATTATTCGCGCATTTTAATAAGCAGTCACTCATATCGTCCCAGAATTTTTTGTTGTCCGACTTTGCTTGAAAGGACCCACTCAAACCCACATCTGTTGGTGCATAGACACCTAAGATGCAAATCCGAGTAAGTCCAACTTTTAGCCGAATTCGGAGAAGCCGCGGACTCACACTCTCAAACTCATTCACACACTCGTTCATTCTAGAAGAAAGAAGCACACCAACTCCCTGACAGCCTCTACTATTACTGGGAACCCCAGACCAGTACGCCGTGTAGGGTCCATGTTCCGTGGTGCCACATCCTTTCCGCTTGGTCTCAGTCACGCACAATAAATCTAGACATTTCTCATCCATCATCTGACATATTTCCTCTATCTTACTATCCATTCCTCCTCTGACATTCAACGTAGCAAACCGACTCTCAGCAGTTCACTTTTCGCCCCCGCGGGAAACGTAATTTATATGAACAGAATATACAATTGAAACCTAATAGTGAACCAGTTTATATTAAACAATATCGATTGCCATATTCACAAAGAGGAGATATGGAAAAACAGGTAAACAAATTGCTACATGATGGAATAATTGAACCAGCTTGTAGTGAATGGTCGAGTCCAGTTCTTCTTGTGCCTAAAGGATCAGAGAACAACGAGAACAGATCCTGGCGATTAGTTATTGATTTTAGAAAGTTGAACGATCGTATTGTTGACGATAAGTTTCCTTTACCCAGTATTACTGATGTGTTAGATTCCTTATCCGGAGCTATGTATTTTTCACACTTGGATTTGAACCAAGCGTTCTTTCAATTTCCTTTAAATTGCCATAGCCGAAAATATACAGCATTTACTACACCGTCGGGGCAATACCAAATGACCAGAATGCCGATGGGCCTGAAAACAAGCCCCAGTTCTTTCAGTAGAGCTATTACAATAGCAATGGCAGGATTAACTTATGATAAAGTTCTGACATATGCAGATGATTTAATCTGTATTGGACGAAATTTAGATTTGCACAATAAAAACCTAATCGATATTTTGTCGCGTTTACGCAAGGTTAATTTAAAACTCAGTCCCGCAAAATGTCAATTTCTTAAGAAAGAACTCCTATTTCTTGGTCATGTGGTATCGGCTGAAGGTATAAAAACCAGATCCTAAGAAAATATCAGTTTTACAGAATTATCCTGTTCCTCAAAACGTAGCGGAGGTCAAAACGGGTTCGTTGCTTTCGCGAATTACTATAGAAAATTTATCCCCCGTTTTTCCGAAATCACTTTACCTTTAAATAATTTGTGCCGCAAAAAATGTAATATTTCGATGGGACAAAACCTGTGAAAAATTTTTTTCTGCACTTAAACATGCTTTAACAACACCTCCAGTGTTACAATATCCTGACCTTGATGAGAATCACAAATTCATACTAAAAACAGACGCATCGGGTTACGCTATCGGATCTGTACTTTGTAATGATAACAGTTTACCAGTAGCATACGCTAGCCGTTCATTAAATAAAGCCGAAAGGAACTATCCCACTATCGAAAAAGAACTCTTGGCGATAGTGTGGTCCGTAAAGTACTTTCGACCTTATTTGTATGGGCGTCAATTCATAGTAGAAACTGATCACAAACCTCTTGTTTATTTATTTGGTTTAAACAATCCATCCAGTCGTTTAATGAAGTTTAGGTTATTGCTAGAAGAATATAACTTTGAAGTAAGGTATGTCAAGGGAGAATCGAATGTAGCAGATGCCCTATCCCGTGTACAAATAACTAGTAGTGAGTTGAAAGAAATTAATGAACGTATTATTTCGGTGATGACACGAGGTCAGAAGAAGAAGTTGAAAGATAAGAGTGTGACAGAAGAGAATGACTATCCTTTGGTCGATAAGGTTACCCACGAACGATTGGACTGATCACCCAAAAGTTGTGGGAATTCTTAAAAAACCAAACGATTGTACTGAGTTGTTATTTGTAAATGACCAGGAGTGGAGAAAGCTAGATGATAGCATTAACCAGTAAATCAAAACTATTTTATATATTGCCCTTCAAAGTTTATATTATATGTCAATCCAGCATTCCGATCACACTGCGCACGAGCTGCCTTTGTGAGGAAGTTGGAGAGTTTTTGCAAAGAAGCAAAACTAGACAGTCTCTATATAATTAAAAATAATTGTAACAGTGTATTAATAGAAGACTTCACGCGTACGATATATGAGACACCAAATTGGTCCGGACCACGATTGTTTATATTGAAGGGTATCCATAAGAATAATTGATAACGAGACAAAGCGCATTATACTAAATGACTATCATATTTTACCTTTAAGTGGACATAAGAAGGATGATACAAAATATTAAGAAAAAATATTTTTGGCCAGGATTATCAAGGATGTGACAGATTTTGTTAGTCGATGTGACAAATGTTTAAAGTATAAACATATGAATAGCCCTTCAAATGGTTTTGGATCGCCGTTTGATCCAAAACATTTTTGTGCTCCAAGTGCTTATGATACGACATGTGTATCATAAGAAACACGTTTGAATTACCGCCTTTTTTTTGATTGGAGCGTTTAGTTTACCAAAGAACGTACTACCAACCTCTAGAAAATAATATTAGCTTCAATTTTGAACGTTTACAAACGGTTTAGAAACGCAAAATAAGCAGAAAAAAAATAAAAATTTGCGCGCGTCTGTCAGTTCGTAAGTGACAGCGGTTGGTGCAACAAGTTCGATCAAGTTTCGCCATGAGTTCGAGAAAACAGTAAGTATTTTTATAAGATTTATACATAGAATTGTAGATTAATTACTGTAGAATGTGTGTGAAATGTTATTCTTAGAAATCGATGAAATATTTGACCTGATTCATTGAAATTATGTGAAACCATCGGCGACGCGCCGGAATTTGCGTAATATGTTTTCGTCGATTATTGTGTAAATACATTGATTTCTAACTAGAAACAATTAGTTTTTGATAACATAG
Source organism: Chrysodeixis includens (assembly GCA_941860345.1). Classification (NCBI taxonomy): domain Eukaryota; kingdom Metazoa; phylum Arthropoda; class Insecta; order Lepidoptera; family Noctuidae; genus Chrysodeixis; species Chrysodeixis includens. The sequence continues at coordinate 173,115 of CALNXA010000009.1, forward strand.
ATAGTTTATAGTTAGATTTAGTTATTAGTTTCACATTTGTCATCATTATTTTCTTTCGAATCTCATTACGATTGATTTCATTCGTATATTTCGACAAAGTCCGCCATGTTTGTTTTGAAGAAATAGAGTTGTCCATGCACACTTTTTTGAGTCATTGTCGATAAAAAATATTGTTTATTATAAAATTGCTATGAATGTTAGAAAATGGTGTTAGGATGGTGAAATTAAAAAATGACCCCTTCCGGGTTATTTTTTAGTATCTTGTTATTATTTATTGAATCTAAAATTTTAATATTTATTTTTTATTAAGTAGTGGTGGTGGAAGGCGGAACAAAGTAGGAGTATTTTATTCGTTCTGTCCATTGTTTTACGTTTGTTTTTATTTTTAGAAGACTGGTAAGGCTTCGGTCGATCAGTACGGACCGCTCGGACGCAGAAAGCGAGACGCGACCGTCGTCCCGTGCCTCCGATCGGGGCGCTGTGGCACGGCGTGACCTTATCCTAGAATTAGCAACTCCAGGGTAAATATGATTTTACTAACTGTTCGCCAGGCTCTGCTCGACTTTTAGTAAAATATTTGTAAATTATATGTAAAAAGAATATTGAAAATAAACTTGCTTGCTTTTTTGGGTAATGGTTATGAAGGGTTGTATGTTTATGGTTCCGTTTATTGTTTTGAAATTCGTTCTTATGTTTGTTTTTAGGAGACTGGTAAGGCTCCGATCGGTCAGTACGGACCGATCGGGTGCTGAAACGGAGATTCGGCCGTCGTCCCGTGCCAGGTCGCACCTTCTGCTGAATCTCGCCACACAGAAGCCGCCCGCGGACCCGGTGGTGGGGAGCCCTCCACGGTAAATATCGTCTTACTATGTGTACGCAAGGAAACTTTGCAGAAATGTTTGTCTTACTTTATCTTCAATTTATATTCTTTTCACAGATTGTTTGGGTTTCCCGTGACCGTAACTCCGCGGGGGTCTATCCGACCGACTGGGGAACAGGTGAAAATCGTAAAGACCCCCAGCGGTACCATGTGGCGAGATCGAGCTCAGCAGGAGGAGCCACTGTTGTAAGTATTTAAATTTTATATTACTGGTTCTTTTGCGTGGGGGGGTTGTGGTGGTGATGGTGTTGCTTCAATTGCTTTTTCTTTCACAGCAAAAGCGTCTATGAAAAAGTGGAGGCGATGGACATGTCGGATGAAGAAGCGGCAGAAGTGTTGCAGCAGGATCCTCGGCATGTCCATCGCTGGCTGGAGGTGGCTGGAGAAGACGCCGACGTCGGTCCCGAAGTTGAACCGCAGCCTTCAACTTCAGGAATTCCCTCTCAGTCTAGGCCGGTGCCTAGATTGGTTGACTATGGCAGTGATTTTGACAGCGAGTATGATGAGGAGTTCGATGGCAAAATTACTGACATAGTTGGCAATGAGAGGGGAATTCCCAGTGATGATGAGTTAGACGAACCCATTCAAAATGTCATCAACAATATTGAGCACGGAATGGACGACGCACTCGATGATCTCTCCGGTATTTCGAAAGAGTTTACTTGGGAGGAAAGTTACGAATCGTTCAGGGGAAAACCTGAAGATTTTTCAGGTCCTACTCCTGGACCGATTCGTGACTACGATTCAGCGTATGATGCTTTTGTCGATATCTGGGACAAAAGCATCATAGACTGCATTGTCCTGGAAACTAATCGATATGCCAGGGAGACCATCGGTGCGTTGACTAAAAACGAGGTACTGAAAGCAAAGTCTCGTATTCGTAAGTGGACTGAGACCACTTCAGACGAGATTTTGTTACTTTTCGGGGTGTTCATGTTGATGGGTATAGACTCCCGGACATCACTACACGAATATTGGAAAGGTGGACTTCTCGCTATGCCGAACTTCAAGTCCATCCTTTCCCATAATCGTTACATTTTGCTGAACAAGTTTCTTCATTTCATACCAAATGGTGGAACTGGTTCAGAAAATTTAGTGATGTCTGCCAAGCTCAAAAAGCTTGAACCCATCCTTGTGCACCTCCAAAAGAAGTTCAGTACCTTGTACAATCTGGGGCGCAATATTTCCATCGACGAGTCATTGACCTTATTCAAGGGCCGCTTATCCTGGGTTCAATCAATAAGGTCAAAGGCTGCGCGGTTTGGAATTAAATCATATGAGCTATGCGAATCCAGCACTGGCTATATGAGTAAATTCCAGATCTATACAGGTAAGTCTGACACCTACGTTAATACGGAAGTGTCTCTTGGTGCTGAATTAGGGGGCAAAACTACTCAAGTCGTCCTTAACCTTTTGCAAGGCCTTGAACGTCGAGGTCATAACGTAACAATGGATAATTTTTATAATTCTCCATTGTTAGCGCGATACCTAAAGAGTGAAGGCTTTGATTGTTTAGGGACACTTAGAGTAACTCGCCGTAATGTGCCTACTGACATCGCGAAAGTGCCGAAAAACGTAGCGAAGGGGACTATAGTAGCTCGCCACAGTGGTGATGTTTCCATCGTGTCATGGAAAGACACCAAGGTGGTGAGCATTATATCTACCTATCACGGTGCCGACACTTACGTTGGGTCGAAGGCCGGTAAGTCTCTAGTCAAACCTGTGTGTGTAAGGGATTACAATAGTACAATGGGAGGGATTGATCTCAAGGATCAAAAACTCTCAATGTACTTATTGGAAAGAAAGAGAGGTGTGAAATGGTATATTAAATTGTTTAAAAGGTTACTGAATGTGAGTATTCATAATGCATTTGTGATGTATGTGAGGTCCTTGCAACGACGTAACAAACCAGCGTTGAGTCATCGTGAGTTTCGATACCAGCTCGCAGAAACAATTATTTCAAAGCACCGCCCCTTTGGAGTAGAAGCTTCTGCTGACCCGGCACCGCGACTCACAAGACTACGACGGGATGTTTTACATCGTCCAAGGATTTTGAAAGGAACAGGTAATAGAAGGAGATGTGTGATGTGTTATAAAAGGACAAAACAGCAAAAATTAACTAATACGTTTTGTGACACTTGTGACGTTTTCCTGTGCCTGGAGGCCGACTGTTGGGATACGTGGCATACCTCAACAGAAGAACTGGAATCCAGGCAAAGGAAGCGTGGGCGGAAAAGAAAACAAAATGAGTAGTTTTTTTTTGTTTGAATGTTGATGTGATGTGAGAGAATGTAAAGACGATGTATGAATGTGACATTTTTAGTTTTCCATTTTATGGGTTCGTCTAGCTTTTTCACACTGTTACCCTGGCACTCATAGGGCTCCAGGAGGAACATAGTGGGTTTTAGTCAGTAAAAGTCTGACACTCCCTTCCGCTGCACCCACAGCGGGCGGGGTCATTTGATGATTTCCCACTAAAAAAAAAAGATGTCTAAAATTGAATTTATGTTACTGTCTGAAATGACTAAAATTGTATTATGTAAAGAATATATCTGTCACTTTTTGCCTATAAAAAACTGTATTTCTACATAACCAACGACTCCTTTTTTTATTATTTTACCTATTTTATATTTTTATTACTGTAAATAAAGTTATTTAAGAAAACGTAACGTGTTTTGTTTATTTCTAAAAAACTCGCTCGAAACTTTCCTCCCTTCTTCACTCCACGATGGCAATTTGTTGGTTTGATTCCATCAAGATTATTTTTTAATTTACACTTTTTAATTATTTTGTTTATAATATGATACCAATATTGCTATGGTATGAAAAAACACAGCTGCACCTCCGTTTTCGTTTACGAGCGCATTTTTTTATTTATATAGCCCTGGTCACTACCACAACTTGAACGAATACAACAACACCTTACACCTACATGTTAAAATCCGTCCGTCCGTGGAGCCACAGGAATGGGCATAAAAACCAGAAAACTTAAAAATATTACTCTCGTTCTGATGCAGCCGAGTAAAAACCAATAAAAAAAATAAGAGGTAGTATTACTCCAAACAGACCACTTATTTCCACCTATTCGCCTAGTAATGACGATAATTCCAAAATTTTGCATAGAAACTGTATAAATCTTCGTCGTTGTTATGAACCACCAACAAAAAAAACTTATTAGAATACTATTAGTAATATTAATTAAAAATAAAAGAATAAAGTATAAAAATAAAGTAAAAATAAACAAAAGTAAAATAAATAAGTATCAAACAACAATTCAACAACAAAAAATATCGATTATCGATCTTAATTTTTTGTTGCCACAACTCTAACGCATGCAGTCACGTGACATAAACACAAAATGGCTGCCAGTATGATCGAGAACCGCGTGCGCATTTCTGCGTAATTGTTTTATTGTAAAGTAAATACTGTGTTTATAAGTGAAATAATTATGTGAATATGTGTGGAAATAAATGTGTTATAGTATAAAATAATGGTGATAGTGTGTGTGATCAGATATTATCGAGGACGTTATGAAATAAAGTTGGTAAGTTGCATGCATAGCCAACTTTTTTGTTTTCACAATATTTTGAACAAAAAATATAAGTTTAAACTATAAAATATAGCCGTAATATTATAGTACATCTAACAACAAAGCTATCTATGCAGACCAAACTGCATAATTCGTTGTTATAAAGCGGCAATAACGGTTTTCGTAAAACACCAAAATTGTTTTGTTTTTTTTCGAATTTGCTCGCCATTTTAGGTATGTTCGGTAGTGGCCGGGCGCAACACACGAGAGGATAGATACGTAAAAGAACCAATGGTTTTCACGGATACCGGTACATCCGCGTTTGATAGAGTATACTTGGATTTAGTCGGGCCCTTATATAAGAATAGTTGTAATTTTAGTTATATTCTTACGCTTCAATGCGATTTAAGTAAGTTTGTAGAGGCGTATCCTCTAAGTACTAAGGGTACAATTTCAGTAGCAAAATGTTTTGTGAACAATTTTATTTTACGCCCTCAAAAATAATATCTGATAGAGGTACTGAATTTGTATCTAATATAATGAAAGAAGTTTGTCAAATTCTAGGTATTGAACAGCTAACATCCACCGCCTATCACCATCAGTCCATAGGTTCATTGGAAAACACGCATAAAAATTTAGTTTCTTTCCTTCGAATACAAACAAACGGTGAACCGCAGAATTGGAGTGCATGGTTACCCTACTGGTGCTTTGCATTCAATACTACGGTACATACGGAAACCCAATATACACCTTATGAACTAGTGTTTGGAAAACAATGTCGCATACCAAGTAACTTAACATGTGATATAGAACCTTTATACAATCATTACGATTATCCACAACAACTTAGATATCGATTACAAAAGTCGCAATAATATGATGCCATAGAGAATTTCTCTTTTTTCTCTTCAAAAGCTTCTCACAGTGTGTGAGTCCTATGCGGCTTCACACGGTCTTACGTATAATGTTAAAAAGACTGTATTTATGGCGTTTAAATCGGGTCCCAAGAGTCCACCGGTACAACCTATTACACTAAACGGGGAGTCACTAAGGAGGGTAAATAATTTCAAATATCTAGGACATTGGGTAACCGACGACTTGAAAGATGACATGGATATGGAGAGGGAACGCAGAGCACTATCAGTTCGGGCGAATATGAGTAGTATATTATTGGGCATTCTGTCCCACTTTGCTCATGCTTGCGCATGCGCGTCGTGGGACAGAATACCCAATAATATTTTTGGTAATTAGGTAAATGTTTCACGACGTCGGATGGAATATGTACATGGTTTCACTTGACAAAACAAGTTCGCCGTCGCGGTGGTTAGAATACCCAATCGTGAACGACCGACTCGGTTGGTGTTCGTACTGCAAAGCAGAAACGGTTGCGCATGCGCGTCGTCGGGCAGAATACCCGGTAGTATTTCCGATAGTTAAATGTTCGACAACGTCGAATAGAATAATACGTTACTATAGTTTTATAATGAAAAATTAATAAGTAAATACGAATGAATGCAAACCATTAGAATTTAACTTCACACCACCCGCTTATAGTTGCGATTAGCAATGCACAACGTGTGCAGTAAACTTCATGCGAAAGGTTTCAGTTGAGAAAGGAAACATCATGTACAATATATTATTTTATTTTATTATACTCATAACATAATAGGTTAATGTGATATAAATGTTGGTTGGCTCTCACACATTTCATGCACCGACTGCACTAGAGACTGAAGCCTGCGCCATTGCGGTGAATCGTCGTCCGTTTGGAACTTTATCCGAACTAATGCTTTCTTCCAGAGATCCAGTGAATTAGTATTGCTTGCATCGTTGGTTTGGTAAACTTTCAAATCGATTAGATACTCACCCACCGCGTTTATTGTTCGACGTTCGTTACCGTTTGCCACTTTATTTACGAAGAACGAAGACAATGCGATCGTGGAAGGATCTTTAGAGTCGTTACAGTCACGACTAAGATTGAATATGTCCAACGATTTCGCTTTTTTTCTGAAACAAACAAACAAATCATTGTTAATTCACTATACATTAGATACTTATCAGAATATGAAAATGAACGTGAAGTTTACCAATACTGTTTGAATATAACAAAGGTAAGTCAGTTGAAATTTATTTACCAATATTTATATATCATTAATACATAATATAGATTTTGTATAATTACCTTAAAGTAGCAGAGGATTTCTTGACGGAAGTAGATTTACGCTTGCTCGAAGGATTAGAACGTTTTGGGTGGAGCTCAGCATTGCATTCAACATCTGTAGAGTTGCGGTGTTGATCACACTCAGAGTCCGACCTATAAAATTATTAAACATGTTTCAATTAGTTTAAGAAATATTATCACTTGAAATTGTTATAATGAAAGAAAAAACTAAATATTTATCGACTTGGAATTTACTAAGTAGTAATGAATACGAATACTTGAACTTATAATCAGTTCTGATTTTATTAGAAAACTATAAGATTCAATAGAATAAATGCAAAAAATTAGATACATATGATTAAAAGTAAATAACAGTAAAGTTTAATTAAATTGAATAAAGAAATCAATAAAAAATATAAAGACTTACATTTTAAATAGCAGCCACTTGAAGTATAATTAAAACAATATAACTATTACTGAATGCACTGTACTGTAGAATACTTGTACTGTAGCGATGTACTTGGTAGTCAACTGAAGCTCGAACTCGATTCTGATAATATTGAGCTCCGAAAACGCTACCTTATAAGTCAGTCATAAAATTCCTTTTAATGTAGATTTGCTAAATTAAAAGGAATTTTATTTCATAAAACAATATACAAATAAGACATTTCTTATTTGTACGTATTATACTTAAAGAAAAAAATATAAGTATGAACTTTTATATGCTAATGCAGCAAAAGGATTCAGGGCTGTCAGTATAATTATCATGTTATTGTCGATGAACTAACGATTTCATTTTTACTGTTAAATTTTGAAAGTGCTAACTATTACCAAATTAGCTGTGTTTTGATAAACTATTTTCTACAATCGGACTTATTATGTGAAATATTAATTATCAAGTAGTGGTAAATTCTATGAAGACTTAGAGGGACAGATAAATAAAGAAAAAATACATCTTAAAACTGTGGTGTAATTACATTCATATAGAGAAATATACAGATTACAATCAATTAACTTTATATTATTAAAAAAATAAAATAAAAACTTTACTATGACACCCACCAAAACTTTTATGCTACTGTAAATATTATCAATCAATTTAAAATTTAAAATATCTATGTTATCAATAAAACAATAATCGAATATCAAATCTCCTCCTTTTTGTAAGTTGGTTAAAATGTAGTAAAAAGTATTATAATAATTGATTTGCATTTGGATGTCAACCCTGTTTGAAATTGCATTCTTGCAATATAGTTGTGTGCTGCGCAATCATAGTACCTATTGAAAATCATCAATTTTATAAATTTTTCCGGTGTGAGGTTACAATTATTAATATGATACTTTTGTTTTGACCAAATACACATTAGGTATCAATATTGGCAAATGTGTCTTTAATTTATAAAACTGTATTAAAATAAATATTTTGTTTTAAATGAACTATACTACTAACTAAATACAAATTATAAAAATATAGTGATTGCTAGCAGAATTATTTAAAGGTAATTGTTAACTGTAACTTTAATTTAATTTACTATGTTGTATTATCTATTACTAAACATTTTATTTTTATTTTTCTCATTTCAGACGATTATTTATTAAGACTTGTATATCTGCAGAGGTGGCAACCAGAGACATAAAATACGTAAGAAGAGAGTGTTAACTTACTTAGACATCGAATGCGAACGATATTATTGTCTGTTGAATATTTGAAGGTTTGTAATAGTTTTATCATATTATCATGATAGTGATCAAACTTTTACCTGGTTGAATGGTTTTCACAGTTCCGTGAAATTATAAATCTTGTTTGTGGTTCATTTTTTTTTATCTTATCTCCTATAACGCAAGTAAGAGGCGTTTATTAAATCATTTTATGTATATTAATTTTAAATTACGTATCTGATTTCAGAGCACGGCGGGATTGGAAGCTGACTAACAACTAATTAAAAGCGTGAAGATTAGAAAACCAACTTGCTGTAATCATACGTACTTAAACAGTTGTAAATTTAATCTTTAGATATATATATCAAGAAATAGCAGGTAACTCATTATTTTTTAAGAAAAATTGTTAACATATTTCTGAAAAATGCCCTTCTGTTCGGTTTGCAACATTGAGGTGGATTTTCGTCGTTGGTGTAGCCATCTGCGAACTAATAAGCATAAAAATAATAGTACTATACGTATCAGTGATAACGTCGAAATGATACATTCCTGTTTGAAAGGACGTATTACAAGTTATCGGATTACCACACCTAAAACCGAAATAAATATTTATCCAGAGAGTTTCCTAAAAAGTATTCATGATCAAGTTAAATCTTTAATTGATACTTCGCTTAAAAAACATTATTCTGTTAAAATTAATTTTGAATATTTCGCTTATTTTTTAATGTTTAAAAATGATGTACAAGAGTTAAAGTCTTTTGCAACAAAAAACTTTATTCTTCATTTCAATTCCAATTTCAAGTCTATCTATGAAAAAGCTGGACTAATGTTATTAAAAAAAATTGATGATTTTCAAGAAAGGGATAGCGGATGGACGTTTTTTAAAAATTCGCATCTAGAAATTAATATTAATAAATATCAACCTCTTAGTGGATCACAATTTATAGATTTACCGAAATATATTAAAAATAAGAAAGCATGTTTAAATATTCACAATAATGACAAGTGTTGTTTTTTGTGGTGTGTAGTTGCCGCTTTATATCCGACCAATAAGCATCCTGAGAGAGTAACATCGTATCCTCATTTCCGCGACGTCTTGAACGTAAATGATATATCATTTCCAATCTCTTTTTCAGATATATGTACTTTTGAAAGAAACAATCCTTTTTTAAATATTTATGTTTACGGGTTAAGAGGTAGTAAGACTATAACGGGGCCTCTATACAAATCCGATAGAATTAATTATAAATCCAAGATAATTCATTTACTGTTTTTGGAAAATTCTAAATCATCTCATTATTGTCTTATTAAAGATTTATCACGCCTCGTAAAAAGCCAAATAACAAAGCATCATAGTAAGATATATTTTTGCGAAACCTGTTTAGTGTTTTTCCCTAGTGAAGATCGTTTTGAAAAACATTTGTGTGCGGGGGTTGTTACTGTTTTGCCCGATAAAGGAACATTCCTACAATTTAAAAATTATAACAAAAAACAAGACGTTCCATTCATTATCTATGCTGATTTCGAAACATTACTCGAACCGATTTCCGGCCATGAATCGGACACCGCTAACACGTCACGCTTACAACGACACATTCCTTCAGCCTTCGCGTATAATATTGTTTCATCATGCAATGATAATTTCAATGAATTCAAAACTTATCGTGGTATTGATTGTGTATCCAAATTTATAGAGTTACTTACTGAAGACATCAAGAGAATTTATAAGATATTAACTCAAAATGTTTCAATTATATTTTCTGAGAAAGACGCAATACATTACGAAAAAGCTTGGAAATGTCACATATGCGATAATCTTCTATGGAATAATAAAGTCAGAGATCATTGTCATATTACTGGTCGATATCGTGGTGCAGCTCATCGACATTGTAATTTACAATATAAGATGCCTATGTTTATACCTATCTTTTTTCATAATTTGTCAGGATACGACTGTCATCTTTTTATTAAAAAATTAGGTGAAACGCCTGGCAAGTTAAATATCATCCCTAAAACCAAAGAAAAATATATATCATTTTCTAAATTTATGCATATCAACGAGAATGAATACATACAAATTAGATTTTTAGATTCATTTCATTTCTTGGGCACTAGTTTAGATAAGCTGTCAAAAACTATGCAAATTGATGATTTTATTAGCTTGCGCTTTCATTTCCCTATAAATGATCAGTTTTATTTACTTACACGAAAAGGCATTTATCCTTACGATTACGTGAGCAATTGGAAATGCTATGAAGAAAAAACGTTACCAGCAAAAAAAGATTTTTTCAACTCTTTAAGTAATGAACATATTTCACAGGAGGACTATAACCACGCTAAATCGGTATGGTGCACATTTAACATAAAGACAATGGGTGAATATACTGACTTATATTTAAAGACTGACGTATTATTACTAACGGATATATTTCAAAAGTTTCGAAAAACTTGTAAGTTGCATTATAAGCTCGACCCCGCGTTTTACATTACTGCTCCTAGTTTATCGTTTGATGCAATGCTTTTAAAGACAGGAGTTAAATTAGAACTCATAACAGATCTATCTATTGTGCGAATGATTCAAAGCGGTATTAGGGGAGGTTTATGTATGTGTTCCCATCGCTATGCAAAAGCTAATAATCAATACATGTTATCGTATGATGCAACGAAACCACGGAGTTTTATAAGTTATATAGACTGTAACAATCTTTACGGCTATAGTATGTGTCAGTATTTACCTCACTCAGGTTTCCGATTTTTAAACCAACATGAAATAGATCAGTTAGACATAGAAAATATTGAAGATAACGCAGAATGGGGTTTTATATTAGAAGTAGATCTCTTTTACCCTGAAACTTTACATAATTTACACAACGACTTACCTTTTTGTGCGGAAAAATGCATACCACCGGGAGGCAAAACCGAAAAACTTATTTCAAATCTTTACAATAAGTATTACTATGTGATCCATTATGTACACTTAAAGAAATGTCTTGAACATGGTTTATTACTACGCAAAATACATAGAGTCATTACGTTTCGACAAAGTGCATATTTAAAGGAATATATCGAATTAAATACAAAATTACGACAAAACGCAAAAAGTGTCTTTGAACAGGATTTCTTTAAGTTACTAAACAATAGCGTTTTTGGAAAAACTTTAGAAAATACTGAAAAAAGAGTGACTGTTCATTTAGTAAATTCATGGAATAGTCCGAATAATAAAACCAAAAAATATATCTGTGCTGAAAGACTCATAAGCAATCCATATTTTCATAGTGCTTCAGTTTTATCGGAAAACTTAGTAGCAATACAAATGAAACCGGATCATTTAATATTAGATAAACCAATATACATAGGCTTTACTGTTTTAGAACTATCTAAATCACACATGTATCATTTTCATTATAATATAGTTAAGCCTTTTTACGGCGACAGAGTACAATTATGCTATACAGACACGGATTCTTTTATATATATATTATACACGAATGATTTCTATAAAGATATTAAATATAAGTTTTTACAGTACTTTGATACTAGCAACTACAGCATTAATAATGAATTTATGATACCGCAAATTAATAAGAAAGTTCCTGGATTGTTTAAAGATGAAATGGGAGGCGAACTGATTACTGAATTTGTTGGTTTGAGGTCAAAGTTATATTCAATAAAAACGAAGAACAACGTCATTAAAAAAGCAAAAGGAATTAAGTCTTGTGTGGTACGTGACTTAACTATTGATGATTATCAGCATGTGTTATTTAATAAAGACATAATTCATCGAAAAAATATCTTGTTCAAATCAATTAAGCATGAAATATTTACACAAAGTGTGAATAAAATAGCACTATCAAGTAATGATGATAAACGTTTAATATCCAAATGCAATGTTGCAACCCGAGCATGGGGGCATTCTTCAATCTTTAAAGGTAATTTGAGTTGATGTTTGTATCATTGTTTTATTATATATAATTATATAAATATTCCTAGTAAAATACTTATATTTGTAAAACAAGATTTATATAAGTTAAAGTAAGTTTAATTAATAAATAAACTATCTTTGTTGAGTACTAACTTGTTTTATTGAACTATCTACGCTAAGTATATAATCTTGTACTGAAAGTGTTTTATTTTCCTTAACAATTGTTTTCTAATATTCGTGATTGATTTGATATTATAGGTATTATTCATACACTGTGTATATGTTTTGCGTAAATGATGACTGTTCATTTCTCTTTAGTGAATGAAATACTATGCAAGATTGCAGTTTATAATCAGGCTATTACCTTTTTATTATATAGAGCTCTAAGTCTATTAACGAAAGAGTAGTTTTCGAACAACTAATGTACAGACCTAATTAAATGCAAAGCTAGCAATTTTAGCGACTTATATAAAATTGATTGTTGGTTTCGTTTATTAGTATTTACAGAATATTACTATAATTATTTAGTGTCTTTAAAATATTACATCTATTTTAATATTATACATAATCATGACAACGGTAAGTAAGACATTTTAATCTGACATACTTGTGAATTATGTATGTGCACATCAGTATTGAAATTAATTATTTTTGTGTATCTTCTTGTTTCAGATATCTGACTCAGAAATTGCGTTCAGCCAGTATGCTCAGGATCCTTACGAAGGACTCTCTGAGCTGTATCGCAGTGAACCAGAACCAAGCAAACCTAAAGAGAAAAAACCAAAGCAGCGTCGCAGAGAAACGTTAAAAAAACGGAATACCACGAAATCTTTTGTTGTCAGCCGATTACAACGACGAGGTCTTAAGTTAATAAAAATTTCTGTCATCGATCTCTGCAACAACAATAATTCTCAAACAAGTGACAGCGAAAGTGAAAATGAGAATGTTGTAATAAGCGCCCAGTACATTGTAAGGGACGCCATGGACAGTGTTATGGATGAAACAGAATCCTTAGTTAAGAAGATTTCTAAATCTTTAATAGACAGTGATTTTTGATAAGAAAGGTAGAATATAGTTTGTTGTTTTCTCTTTGTTGTTATATTGTTTAAGTTATATTTTTTATGTATTTACTATGTATAATTTGAAATAAAAATACAATTTTAATATAAAAGATAGTTTTATTTAAAAATATAAATTTAAAACAATACACTTCATTACCACTCCAAATACTTTTTCAAACATAACACATTTTTTAGAGCACATTGTTTGGAGTGTACACTACAATTAAAATTAGTTTTTTCGTTACAGTATATTCTATGCATTTCGTGCATATTTGAACACTGGTCTTCACTAAGATCTAACACTTTACAATGTTTGCAAATGTCTTTTATCCACTTCACCTTCTCCAAACCTTTGACTAAAATAGTTTTGTTTTCTAGATATGGTATGATCATGCGATGGAATTCTCTATAGTCAATAAAGCCTTCGCTCCAACGTAGACCCATATTTTTTTCCAACCACTTAACTTGTCTCTTTTCATGTCTTGTTAAGTATGAGTACTGATACGGTGGTTTAATTAAAAACGTTTGTGTATATTCACGTGTTGCAAAAGCTAACTCCTTTACTATAAAATTATTGTACATATCTTTAAATCCTTGTACATCTAATATGATAGTATCGGGATTCATGATATTTTCCTTACAATATTACTTAAAGGTTTATACTCAATTATACAATCGTTTAATATAAGGCAGTATGCAGAGGTTTGGTCTGGTACGTCCGATTCACTTTCGATTTCCACTCTCACATCCACCACAGGACCAGATTTGAGGTTATCTGCTTGTCTAGAACAATCAACTATAAATAACGGGGCTAGGTCCTTAAATTGTTTCTCACTTAGTAAGGGTTCCGAGCGCCTGCCGTAATACGACTGTTGAAATCGTGCGTATTGCTCGTATATTAATGCTATTTTGTTATTTGCAAAACTAGCGTTTAGATTTTCATACGGAAAGTAAGTTGAATTGAGATACACTCTCACGTCACGAATATGACAGTGATCGAACTGAGACATATCTGAACTCCCATTGTTTTTTCTATTTGTTTGTAAACCAATAATTACATATCGCGGCTTCTCTATTTGCGATGACGTTTTAATAGACCAGGTATGTTTTGTAGTTTTCGGTAAAGCTGGATATTCGTATAGATCCCAATTTCTGAATATCATTTGGAGCGGACGATCTTTTTCTAACAATTTTAATAAATGTATCTTTTCTTTGTCAGATACTTTAACGTGTGGCACGCGCCATATGATTTTATTGATTTGAACGTCTTCTACAATTTCTCCGGTGTTGAGTTTCACAGCATTCAGGTTTGTGTTACTTCGCAATAATATTAGTTCATGTTTGCTGTTTATTACCACTTTCTTAAAATCTTCAGCAAAACCCATGATATTACAAAGAGGTATGGATGCGGAAAAGTCACCTCCATTAATATTCTTTGTACCTTCAATGTTCCAGCCCCAGGCATTAGATACCTTTGATTCACTCTCATTCATTGAAATTAATGACTTCATGGTGGTAGTAACGCCTGCATTTTTTATTTTATCAATCTCTACTCCGTTCAACTCGTACCTTATATCTTGGAACAAGTAAAGGAGAGCATTATTCGTAAAATTAACGCTAGAAGCCTTATCTTTTGAGTCCTTTTTACTAACAATTATAGTTCCTTCCAAATACAGAGTGCTTGCTGATGGTAGTACGTACAGGTCCTGTTGGTTGATGGGTATGCGTATTTCATCGTTTCTATTAAAACTTGTCACGTAGGGCTTGTAGGAGTGAAATTCGATTCCTTCAACTGTGTTGTCGTAAGTCGGAGCAGATAAAACGTCCAAAATATTCATTTTAATAAACCGATAGCTTTCAGAAATGCTTTATTATTATCGGTTAATTTATTTTTTTTATTAGTGCGAGCTCTTGTTTTCTTGATTGCTAAATTGTCACTGATATTTTTGACCTGGGGATGCTCATATTTATTGTAGTTAATCATTTTTTCGTCGAAGATGTAAATACAGCTGTACTTCTTCACCGCGTAAATTTATTAGACGATTGTTAATGTCTAACAGCCTGATATGTATACAGCTTATGAGGTTTTGATTAACTGGAAAGTATATTGCGTTCTTCGGAATTTCTATGATTCGGTATCCAGGAGGTACATTGAGTGCAAACTCGTGGATAATGTGACTCGGTTCTCCGTTTATGTACGATCCACTTATAATATCACATTCAATCCTGACCACGGTTGTAGATAAAATGTTGACGGGAAACTGTGACACATGCCATTTATTACCTTTTAATATCTGCTTATCAAACCCTAGCACACGTCTAAAGGTGTTTTCTTTTTCAAAATTGATATCTTTCGTACAGCATATAGTAGTTTTTAAAGTATTGTTATTGCAATCTAGTTTAATCGATGCATCTTTTATCTCAGATTTTAAATAATCACTGATATCTTGCAATTCATAGGTTCCTTCCGGTATTTCAATGATTTCGGAGCCATAGTAAAACTTGTTGTTCGTTTCATCAATGTTTGGAATAGAATTAAATGTTGAGAAATGCAATAATGCACACTCATACTGACCCTCTAGTTGTAACGTATTTGGATAGTACGTGGATAAGGTAGATGAATTTCCGGTTTTTGATAAAGTGAGTGACATCTTGTAAATGATTAAAATGAAAGAAACACACTAATTTTATATATCTTTATTCCAGAATTTCCACAGATATTCTAAACATAGATGACCACAATTTACTGTGTTAAACTTTTGATATCTTGTGTAGTTGTAATAAACACTACAATTCTTAAAATATCGCATTAATTCCGTTGGAGGTTTCAAGTCTCCAAAACTATCAAAGTATTCACAATAGTCAAAGACTTTAACATAAGCTACCCAATGCGTTCCTTCATTTTTTGAATCGTCCAAGTTAACAATACCACATTCTATCTGTTTTGGTATTCTCGGCATTTGATCTTTCATGTATACTCCCCGAAAGTGTGGGATATCTCGTGCATGTTCTTCGATATCGATATTAGTAAGAGGACGATTAGGTAGCTTTTTTATCAGTTTTTTTGATGTTCTATGAATAATCCATTACCATTTTTATGTGGTTTAATGTATAAACCCTTACCCAATGCTAAAGCCTCTATAGTCTTATTATGACGTTCCGTTTCTCGCAAACTTTGTTGAGCTGCTTTGTAATCATTAACGGTTTTTGCAATACCCGCTGCACCTCCAGCCAAAGTGCCTAGAGCTGATAAGCCAGCAAAAATTGGAATTAAAGGTAAAATACCTCCGGTCTTCGGTATAGGTATAATTCGTGGTATCCGAATTTTCTGAATTTTTGGAAATATCTTTTTTGCTGCTAAGTAAGCAGCATTAATTAAAGCTTTACTATCTTTGTGCTTATTTGTTTTAATTTTTGATTTGATTTTTGATACAAAACTCTTAAACGTTTTTACTCCAGCACCAGACTTAAGCTTAGCTTTCATAACTTTGTTCACTATCCATGAGCTAAGTTTTTCGCCTTTCCCAGCATCCTTTGATTTAAGTCTTTGTTTTGCCATATTCATTAGTTGTAGGTCAGCTTTGTGACGATGTGATAAGTCTTTATGGTTAGCGTATGCAATGTCGTGCTGCATACAAGCGTCATCCAACTTATTAATACCTCGGTCACCGCGTAATAAACGTTTCTGGAGTTTTGTTCCTGGTCCACAATAATTATATCCGGGCAAATGAAGTTCGAACGGTAGATTTTCTATTATACTATTCACTAGTCCACCACCTTGCATTGTACAAAGCGCAATGGGAAAAATGTTGCAAAAAATGCATTATATAGATAGGTACTTATTAACTCAATCCAGTAATGCAGCTTTATCAATCCAACTATTTTCAGTATTGCTAAGACCCAACCATTTCACGTAAAGTTTTGTTCCTTTCTTTTTTAAGACTTTCTCTATCAAATACACACCAGGATAGTTAGATTTTTGAAGTTCTTGTTCATAAAAGGATCCTAATATAGCTTGATTTCGTTGATCTTGAATATGGTATGTGACTGGTATTGTATTGTTAACCTTTTTTACAGTAAAAAGTTCTGTTGACCAATTAGGAGTATAACCTTTCTCGAAATTGTGTTTGTATTTGCTAATACGAACACAATCACCAATTTTAAACTTAGGTTTACATGGAATAGATACATGTTTATATGCTTTCAAAATATTTTCTTTTATTACTTGTTCATTAGATTTGTTTACATCGATTGGTTTTAATTTAATAGTTCGATGCTTTGTGTTGTTATACGATTCCAGTATAACTTCTAATGGTTTACCCAGCCACTTATAGTTTCCATTAAGGCTAAAAGATTTGTATAATTTATTTTTTACAGTTTTAATTAGTCGTTCAACAATTGATGCTTTTTTGATAGAAAACGACGAGTAATGGTTAATTTTGTATGTTTTCATAAGTGCTTGAAATGTGTTATTATAAAACTCTTTCCCCATATCAGTTTGTAAATTATCAGGTTTTCGATTAGTGTCAAGTAATATTCGTTCAAATGCATTAGTGACCTCAAGTTTATTTTTTGATTTTAGGGACTGAGTCCAAGCATATTTTGAGAAGCAGTCGATTACTATTAAAATATAATTATATCCTTTGTTACATTTTCTTAGATTTTGCATATCCATCAGGTCAGCTTGCCACAAGTCATCAATTCCTTTTAAAACAACAGAACGTCGAAAGAAATTTCTTCGTGCAGTTTTGTGTATTTCACTAACAATTTGCTCTTTTGACATAATTTACAGTTTTTTATGCAACTTATCAACATCTGCTTTACTATTAAACTTTTCTTCCAAATGACTTAAAACCTCAGGTATCTTTGCTTTTAAAGTAACTTGAACTGTCTTTTGTACATCTGATGCGAGCTGAGAACGTAAGGCACCAATTAGTTTATTTAATTCGTGTATCGTATTAGCATTTAATCGATCTACGTAATCTTTGTTTGCAGCATCGTCTTTATCAATGGGATATCGGATTCCTCTCAGTCTTGATGCTTTCAAATCAAAATCCCCGCTTTCTGATTTTAACAACGCGTTATCATGAAATTCAAATAAATCTGATAAACGCATTCTCTTGTGTATAAAATGACCGAATTTGTCTACATTCATCTTTAAGGTGTATTGTTTTGAAAGGTTGTCACTTAAATGAAACACAGTTGTTTTATGTATTTATTATATTACTTTCACGCAATTCCTCTATTATAGATATAATTTCGTTGTTTACCCCGGTGTTACCAGCATCTTGTGAAGCAATCAACAATTTTAGCCGTTCTACCAATTCATTAGGATCATCCCAATATATAAAATCTACATTCTTCTTCCACATTTTTGTTAAGGGTAGTCCTTTCCCTTTGGATTGTATAAAAAGAGGTTTTATAAATTGTAAATATTTTTGTCCCTTATTACTTTTTATCGGTTTATTTGGTTCATAATCTCGACGATGGGCGTTAGTATCAAGAAGCATTAATTTATAATGCTGCATATCACTCTCTGTAACCAAACTCAAATCTACATTCTTTTTCAGTAGCAACTGTTTTAATCCAGGCGTAGTTCGATACTTGCGATCTGTCACTATGATAAATTCGTCATTGACAATTATGGGAGCAGAACCCAACATCAACTTTCCACGTTCGTATCTGACCCCAAACGGAATATCTGCTAACGCTTCTGGAGAAACTGACCAGGATGTTGTGTTACAATCTTGTTTCTTTTCACCTAGTGACTTAAAGGAGGAGTTACTGTCTATCTCAGATTCATAATCATCGTCTGTATCATTGCTTTCTTTGTCACTAAGAACTTCCTTTTGCAAAGTTTTATCAATAAACGGAACTTCAATTTCATCTTCGATATTTTGTGGAGCAGTCTGTTTACTGACATTAGCAATTAAGTTTAAGGGTTCTGTTACAGGTTTAAAAACTGATTCGAGCGCTTCCTTATTATTTATTTCAATATCCTTCATTTTTCGTACTTTTTTCTTCACGGCTTCTGTAGCTTCAACGATTTGTCTCTTCAAAGATTTTTCCATATTTATAAAATATGTAGATGATGATTGAATAAGTATCCTAAGTAGAATAATTAGAAAAGCTAGGGTAACGGATTTAAATAATAATGATCTAATCAAAAACTACAAAAGTGTCAAATTTATTTCTATAACATCCTTTGTTTTTAGAACAATCTTTATTAATCACGACAAAACTAAAGGGATCGTTCCATATTTTTGAACACATTTCACGAAATTCAGCCCATGACATATCAGTGTTGACATGTTCTTCGTATATGTGTTTCAAATTAATTTCATCTTGTTTAAAAAGTATAATTAAGTTAGCGTTGTCTCTTATTAATTGTTTAGGAATTTTACTATAAGTTTGATTTAAATAAAAACAATCGATATACTTGTGTCTTCCCATTGCAAAGTAATCACGCATATTGTTTTGATTTTCACAAGCAACATCATCGAATATAATCACCGAGTCGGGTTTTGCGTCCTGAACTCTGAGTATTTCTTCATTTTCCTGATATTTCTGAAACGTAATACCCGGTACTCGTTGCAATACTTTTTCTAAAAATATGTACTTGGGTTGGTAGAGGGTTTTTGAATAAATATAAACATTTCGAAATCTTAAACCATTTTCATGTATAAGAAGACTAATGAGTAAGTTTGTTTTTCCACAATTTGATGGTCCGCAAATTATACAGCGTACTGAGTGAGGTAATAATTCACTATGGCGAAAATCAGTTTTACAAAATTCATCACATATTATGTTGACATTTAACGATTGTGGTTGTTTTACAAATTTCATGATTATTGTGTGAAACAGTTCGATTAATAATGACAAGTATTATTTAAGATTAATATTTATAAACCATACCACTACCACTTTCTACGTACGAACATCAACCGAGTCGACCGTTCACGATTGGGTATTCTGGACCACCGCGACGGCGAACTTGTTTCGCCAAACGGAACCATTTCATTACCAAAAAATATTATTGGGTATTCTGTCCCACGACGCGCATGCGCAAGCATGAGCAAAGTGGGACAGAATGCCCAATAATATACTACTAATATGTTAGCGCGCAGATTCTCCCGTTGTACAGATGCGGTCAAAATTACCTTATTTAAGGCATATTGTACCTCACTGTACACAGGAAGTCTGTGGGTCGACCATACTCAAAGAGCTTATAGTGCTGTGCGGGTCCAGTATAATAATGCGTTCAGGGCGCTGTTGCGGCTTCCACGTTACTGCAGTGCATCAGGCATGTTTGCTGAAGCACACACTGATGGTTTTGCTGCACTCTGGCGTAAAAAGACCGCATCGCTAGTCAGTCGGCTGCGTGGAAGTCGCCACAGCATCCTGGCCGCCATAGCTACTAAGTACGACTGTCCCATTATGTATAAATTACTACAGCGGACTAAGTCACTTTTAAGCATTGTATATTAATTTAATTTTGTTTTGTTTCGTGCACTTTTTGTAATATTGTTTTGTTTTATTTTGTATGGATCCTTGTTGTCCGAATAAAGAAATTTATTATTATTATTATTATTATTTAATTCGAAGCAAACAGTGTAGAAAGATAAGGTATGATAAAGATGAACCCTATTATGTATAAAATTGGTGATTTAATACTTCTTAAAAACGAGCAAATGTCAAATAAGCTAGATCCATTATAATTATATTGGTCCATATCGAGTAATAGAAATTTCAGAACCAAATACAAAAATAAATTATAAAGGAAAACCTGTAATAGTCCATAAGAATCGAACTAGGCCCTATGTTCAATCGGATAATATGGTATAGTTATTTTTAGTTTATATTGTACTAGGTAGAATTAAGCATTAGAATAATACATAGATTATTATAAAAAAAAAAATGTATTTTAGTTTAATTTTTTGGATGGGCATGTAGTGTATGTGTGCCTATTACCTATACTATTACCTATGCATGTATGCGTGTCTATCTACCTTATTAAATCATGTATCATTTCATATTGTATGCATTAATAAATGGTTACTCGTGAGGAGCTGTGTTTCTCTAAACGCCCAACCTTATATCAAATTCACCTGGCATCAAATAATATTCACCTTTTGGCGCACCACGTAAGAAACCACTAACACGAACCACACCTGACTAATTTATTGTTGAGGTACACGGTAATGCAACCATTTCCTTAGGTGGTATCACAATATCGACCGTCAAACACAACTGTAATTTAAAAGTATGATCACGGGCAAATATCAATGAGTTTGTTGTTTTCGTTATAACTATACCCGGTTTCTGTAAAACTATGTCCAACTAAAACAGAATATTTTATAACCGTATTATCAACGATACAAGCGTTGACTTCCTCCACAATATTTTGAATTTCGATGTTAACGTTGGAGACGCCTAACGGTATTACTATACTATTACCTATACCTCGCATACTCGGTAAATTCTTATCAGACCATGTGATTCCTAACCTCATTGCCTCACTATGACGGATCAACGTACATTGGCTACCTAAATCTACGTAACCTTGTATGACTTCTTCATTTAGCTTCAAATACAATAAATGCTTGCTATCGCCTGAATTGTTCGTCTCAACACGCATGACATCTTTGCCCTTGGGTAAATCATGTTTATTTGTCGAGTCAGAAGGCAACCTGGGACAGTTGATAGACAAATGGCCTTATCTGGTGCAAACGTTACATTTAAAAAAAAAAATGTGCATCTAGAACTAAAGTGTCCAGGTTCATTGCAGTTAAAACATACAATTGGCATATTATTTTGGGGTTTGGGGGTCTTCGTTTCATTGCTATTTGGAGTCTGCCTATAATTATTGTTGGATAAGGAAAAGTTAGTGACGTCACGTTTATCAAAATTTGTTCTGGGCCGGTCAGGTTCACGAGACTGTTGCTTGATTTATTATTTTTTTATTATTAAGCATTTATTTCAGACCAAAAGTCCATAAAATGTTAGTAACAATGGTCTTAACCTATTGTTAGTAATTTAATATAATATAAATAAATAAAACTAATTCTACATTACAGTCTACATCGCGTGCAGTCTAATCCAATGGCCCAATATTGGACTGTCCCATTTATCACACAATACGCTCAAGATGCTGTGTGAACTGCCACGTATTCTGCGGAGGAGGGAAGCGCAACGTTTGCGTATGATTGCATGGAAACCATCAACTCTGGCCTCCGCAAACATGCCTGATGCACTACAAAAACGTGGCAGTCCATTCAACATCCTGAACGCATTGTTGTATTGAACACGCAGGGCGCTGTATGCCGTCTGCGTATAGCCGACCCACAGAGCGCACGTGTAATAGGACTGGCAATAGGCTCTAAAGAGAGTAGTTTTAACGTCCCTTGTACACCGCGCAAATCTGCGAATCAGCATATTACATCGGACAGCCAGCGCCCTGCGCTCCCGTTCAATGTCCATGTTGTCATTGAGATCCTCGGTGACCCAGTGACCCAGGTACTTGAAATGAGACACTCTAGTCAATGGTGTATTACAGATAGTAACTTGTGGCACATTCAAGTAACATTTGGTGCCCGCCTTAAAGACAAGTAACTCACTCTTTTTAGCATTGTACCTGAGCCCATGAGTCGCCGCATAATCTTCACACTTTCTTAGGAGCCACCTGAGACCGCTGATTGATGGACACAGCAACACCATATCATCTGCATAACTTATATTATTAACACAAGTACCGTCAATGTGACATCCTACATGAGTGCTGCTGAGTTCATCAATGAGTCGATTGATGTACAAATTAAATAGGCGTGGTGAGGTTATCCCCCCCTGCCTCACCCCACACTCTGGCCTATATACATTTGATAGTGCTCCCGCCCATTTAACACTGTTTGTCTGATTGTTGTACCAATACATTAGCAAAGAAATTACTGACCTGTCAACACTGCTTTCCTTCCTCAGCTTTTCCCAAAGTGTGTCATATTGTACCAGGTCGAATGCCTTGGACAAATCGAGGAAGCACGCATTAACTGGCGTCTTTCTAGCTGTATAATATTGGACAGTCTGCTTGAGACAAAGAATCGCGGTTTCTGTCGATAGGCCGGGTCTAAAGCCGAATTGCGCATCATGAATTTTGATGTTATTCGCCAAGTGTGTATCAAGCAGACAGTCCAACACCTTAGCTGTAATTGTAGCCAACGAAATTGGCCTGTAATTAGAAGGGTCCGCAGTATCACCAGTCCTATTTTTTATGATTGGTACAACAATCGTTTTTATAAGATCACTCGGCAGGTACGAGTGACTCATACAGAGGGTAAAAAACATGGATAATACCCTGGGTAGGTGTACTCCGGCATGTCGCAGGTGCTCAACACTTAGGTGATCATATCCTGGAGATTTACCTCTAACCATGTTTTTTATTACATTGGCAACCTCCCTTGCGGAAAACTTTACATTATTCTCCAAGGACATATCCCCACTGTCGGGCACCGTTGACAGGACTGATGCCCCTGGTTTTGAAAGTGGCTCAACTTTAAAGTGACTAACAAACATGTCTGCGATATCTTTAGAGTTACACAGTCCAGCCACACTCACTGGGAGACTCTGCTTAGGACTCATCTTACTGGTATTTTTCCAAAATTTTCCGAAATCCTTTGATTCATGACTTTTTGCTATTATGTCTAATTTAATTTGGGATTGATTGTCACGACACCATTTCAATTTTGATTTAAAACAACTACGAGTTTCGCGCATTTTACCATAGATATTTCCCGTAGTTGGCCTACCATATAAATTCCACATCAAAAACGCAAGCCGAGCCTCACAATGGGCGCTTTTTACATGTCTATTCCATCCTATCAATGGTTTATATTTGCGCTTCTGCATAATTATAGCACTACGCTCAGCAGACTCCGTAAGAATACAAATAACTTTTTTGTACATGTAATCTAAAATGACCCTGTGTTGAGGGATCTCACACATTTTATCAGCGCACTCAGAAAATTCTACGGGAAAATTTATTTCACGCAAACCTGAGTGACATAAATTCTGATACAATTTTATCTGATTAATATCCCGTTCCCCCCATACAACATTATTCGTGTATGTATCAAAATGTACAATGTTTGGTTCAATTAATTTGATGTTACATTCCATTTGAATAGGTAAGTGATCAGACCAATAACAATCATATAACACCTGCGCACTAATTATCGTACGCCGCGCGGATTCTGTGACGACACAGTGGTCGAGCCATCGCTTGCATCCGTGAGCTTCACTCACATACGTATACGCGTCATTTGGTAGCAGTTTGATATCCGCGCAAGCCCAACACTGTTCCTCACAGAATGTTACTAACTCATTATAAAATAATTCATCTATATGAGCATTATAATCTCCTAACATATATACACACTGAATATTACTACTTTCTATAATGGCATACATTTCGCTCAAACAGTCAGTAAATTCAATTAAATTGTCAATAGAGTTGGTTGGCATGTATACCGAGAAAATAAGAATATCACGATCTAATAGTTTCACTTTGATTGCCACAAGACGTACACTATTACTCTGAACAACACTCACCGATGTAAATAAACTCTTCCGCCAAAGCAAGGCCACTCCTCCGTAAGGCCTACCCTGAAGTAGACCAGCTGAAGTGTCGATTGCTGAAATTCCGGTATAGGCAAAATCATCGTGAATGCTTCCCAAGAAACCTAAATCATGTGGCATTAACCAAGTTTCTTGTAATGCGATTACGTCAGCTGATACACACAGCCGTCTAATACATCCCACCGACGATTTCACACCTTTGCAATTAAAACTGACAAGTTTAACAGATCTATCCATTTTTACTTGGTGTATTATTTTTATTCTGCGTCTCAACTATGTCTTTTCTGTTTGTCCTAAAATGTATGAAACGGCGATAGGTAACTCCTTCTGGCCAAAAATTTTCAGTCATAATAATATCTTCCTTTCGCTTAGGAATATAGATCTTATAACTATGATAATCTTTAGTCAGTTTCATGTTCATTGTTTCAACATTGACATGTAAATCAGTTTTTTCTTTTATGTATGCAATTATGTCTTCTTTAGATACTTCTTTATCTACATTGGATATATAAATAGGTATTTTAATATCTGCAGCTTTGAATTTTACTTCTGACTTTAGAATAGCCTTTCCTTTATTTCCATGAAATCTTTTCTTTTTCTGTACTAAAATCCATTCATCATTTTTATCACACGGCGGCTGCGTTATAGTTTTCAAAGCATTGGCAAACGACTGGTGTTTTTCAATATGTTCCGTGTTCGGGGCGACCGTATGTCTCATTCCTGTAGCTTGCTCTGACGTAGGCGCAGTCACAGTGGCCGGTAAGCGATGCGTCACCGCGCAGTGTGCGCTCGCCGTGTTTACAATTGCTGCGTTGGTATCTGCAGTTTTACTGTTGGTTTGATTTTCTCGTCTACCCTCCGCCAAAGAAGAACTCAATAACGGACTATTTGGCATGGATAATACAGTATCATAACTGTTTGACTTTTCAAATGGGGATCCGCCTCTTTTAGTATTTATCTGGTTAACGTATTGATTATTCGTAACTGCGGCTGCTTTAAGCACTTCCAATTCACTTCTTATACAGTTCACTTGTTGTACAGTTGCATATTCCTCCTTTATTTGATTCATCTCATTTTGCATTCGAAGTAGGTCCTTAAGCAATCTTGTAACGTCAACATGATCGAAAACTACTGGAGGAAGCTTATGTAGGTCCCGCGCAACGAAAGTTGGTATCAGCTCAGGATCCGTTTCTTTTAAAAGACATATTATGTCGTCAATATCACGTGCAGTCTTCTTTCCTCCTTTTCTTGTAATATTTCGCCTCGATGTAGGCAGAGAGTCAAATAGTAAACTCTTTGCTTGCGTTATATCATCTTCGGTAAAAGCACTCGCACATATTCTACCAATACTTTCTTCGTCCATCACGTCTAACTTGTTACAGATGAAAGACAGTACCTCGTTTATGACCACATTACAGTTGGAACATTTCAACACTTTCGATGACACTGTTGCCATCGTTTTACGTATCTACGTATAGTCTAAAACTCGCGACAAAAGCACGTCCATTCACGATAAGCGCGCGCGCAAGACTGATTTATAAAAAGTATTTTAAGACTTGCTCCGGTTCGTTACATTTTGCTGCCTTCGCGCCTAGTCGTAATGACCTATCCTCATTTCCATGTAAAAGACAGTCTACCGCACGTTTACCGGCTATTTCACATCGATATAATAAATTAATTTTCTCATAATAATAATGTTCTAAGGAATCTTTGAATTTAACACGTTTCGATAACATCTCGGTGAGTAATTCGGCATAATCGTCGCTACTTGGAAATGATTCCTGAAGTTTAGTTTTCCACTCGGACCAAGAGTAAGACATGGATGGGAGGGCCTGATACCAGGTCTTTGCAATCCTTGTTAGTTTTGGTAACGCATAATGTATTATCTGGTCATCACCCCACCCATAAAGCCTAGCACACTCATCCACTTTGTTAATCCACATAAGTATGGTCTGGTTTTTGTTCATGGGGTCGAAGTCCGGAATCACATTACCCAACATAGGAAATTTATTGCCCAGAGGTCGATTATTCGTTAAGGCTTTCAGTAAACTAACAAAAAACGCTTGCGTGTCATTATTAAGAATATTGGGGGTACTCACATGACTCGGCGCTGGAGGTGTATGTCGCTCACCACTGGATTCACCGCGGCTTCGCCTCCCACGTCTCCTACTCTGGCTCCGCCTGGTCCGATGTCGACGATTTTCCTCGTAGCTGCTGCTCCGACTTCGATACTGGTCACGACTGCTACTCCGATGTCTCCGCCTCGAAGATAGTTTAGGAGTACTGCGGGCCACACTGCGCGCACATTTCGCCGAAACATCGCTCGATCGCTGCTTTCTATGTCTCCGCTCGCGATTACTACTTGAACGAGATCTTGAGTTTCTGCTCCGGTTACGTTGGCGTTTACGTCTATGGCGCTCGCTAATGCCGCTAGTTTCCTCCATTTTTACTCAAAGTATACTCGCAATCTCCGTGCTCACCAAAAACACGTGGTTGATTTTTAAGTAATTTCTCCACTTCGTGGGCGTATCCCACTTCTGAGATGAAGGATCAAGGCCTTATCTCAGAAATCAAACAAGGATCGTAGAGATATAAAAGGATTTATTTCGAAACAACTGATCTGTACAATCGTTCAAAAAAGAAGTGGGCATCTTTTTAATGTCTAAATGACAGCTCTACATCTGTCATGGTGTTATCATAGCTAACTCGTATTCGGTATTCAAATGTAATATATTCTACTAATGTCAACTAAAGCTACTAAATCAAATATTTATACTCTATACACTTTGCGCAATATTTTGTGACAATACCCACGTCTTAAGTAATTAACCTTACATACGTAATATCAAAACGTATCATGACTCAAATGATTCATGCCCTAACCTAGTCCTAACCGTGTGTTAAATTAATGTCGGGGTGGTAGCGCCACGCTGTAGATTGTAAAGTAACTAAAGCTGACCAAATTAGTAAAATCGATCCTTATCACCCTATCCGTGTGGTGTCCGGATATAAAGAATAGCACCACCCCATATCCTCCACTGGGTGTCGTAAAAGGCGACTAATGGACCTTAAGACCAGTGCACTGTACCAAGCACCTTGGGTCACCCGAATGGTGGCGGGTAAACAACCAACAATCGCATTCCCAAACAGGGTTAGTGTCAGGCAGGCGGCCGACTATAAAACCATAGCCAAAACTTTAAGCAATACGTCTAGAAGACGTGTTGCGCCGACCCCAAATCATAATAATTGGGATAAGGGCAGGGGAATGATGATCACCCTCCACTTCAAGTAATGTTAGACTTTAAACCTGTCCCTAGATTAAGTTGTGTACCTAGATCGGATTTTAATTTTTATAAAGCCGATTATAACGAAGTTTCTTGCAGCCTGAGTGGTGTGGATTGGTCGAAAATATTTAATAGTTGTGGGAACGTCGACGATATGGTCTTAAAATTTTACGATTAAATCAACATAATTATTTATGAACATGTTCCTATAGTCCGTGCGTTATAGCATGGTGCGGGTGACAGTTTCTGTAACGTTTCGTGTCACTCTTGAAAGTTGCTGCGATGTAAAAATTATGACTTATTATTGTAGCTGTATCACATTCGTATTATGCAAAATCGTTTATAACTGTAGTAGATTAAATTAAAGCCGACCAGAATATTCTAGGCTTCAAATAAAATCGAATGAAATGAAAAATAAAGTAAAGTGTTATGCGTATAACGTAACGTCATTGATGTATTTAGTGATGGGATTTACTGCTACGATGGACAGGTTGTCGATGTTATTTTGGAATAAAAAACGAATATCGTGCGTAGTTCAATTTTTATTTAAAAAAAATGTTTAATTATATTGATGAAATAACGCAACATTGTAGGATTGGATATAAAGTTCCTAAGGAAAAAACTCAACATACTAAAACCAAAAACAACTTAACGAAAATGAATTAGAACAAAATATGTGTCGCATACAAGGCGCTAGCACTCGTACTGTCTGCTACGAGTAAACAGAATAAAAAAGAAGAGTAAAATAGAATCATAAACCTCGTTATGATTGTTATATAATATACGAAAATCGACAACAATAAAAACAGATTTTTCTAATGCCCATCACTAATCATGTGGCACTGACAGACGTCAACGTCAAACAGGCAAGTGTCACCCGCACCATGCTATAACGCACGGACTATAGACCCAAGCCTCGGAGAAGCAGTCATCCTGTATAGTTTACGCGTGACCTAATTAGGCTGTTAAAGCAAAAGGATAAGTTACGACATAAATGTCGTAAATTTAATAATGAATTTGAGAATCTTAGAAGGATATGTGATAGACTTATGCACAATTGTTACCAAAGTTACATAAGTACCATTGAAAATAATTTAAAAAATAACCCTAAAGTCTTCTGGAGTTTTATAAAACATAAAAAATCCCCTTACAGTATGCTCCGCTCAATGCATTATTGAGCGGAGCATACTGTAAGGGGATTTTTGACAACAGGCAATACTCATCAAGTGGTCCTGATATTGCCAATCTGTTTGCCACTCATTTCAGCTAGGTCTATAAAAAAGTTGGAAGCGTTGTAATTCCTCCAAACAGCTCTGACGATAACTGTGATGAGACATCGACGACATGCTGCAATAAATTAGCCTACTTAGGTATGCAAGAGAGAGAGGTTCTAAATTGCTTAAGGTAACTAAATCCTAACAAAGGGGCTGGCCCTGATGAAATCCCACCTTATTTCATCAAGAAGTGTGATTAACAACTTTCATATCCATTAAAATAAATATTTAACAAGTCACTTGAAAGTGGTATTTTTCCCTATTTATGGAAACATGCGCGTATTGTTCCGATCTTAAAGAAAGGTTCTTTTTTTTTTTTCATTTATTTGATAAGCAAAAAGATACATTACATACAATCATCACCACGGTACTCAATCCAATTTCCGGTTTATGCAACCGTGGTGGGTCACTCTAATATACATAGATTTACATTATAAACTTACGTGGCTAAGTGTTACATTTTGCTAAATAATATTTTTTGACAGCATTTTTTATTTTATCACTTGCACTGTTAACATATATTTTTTGTAAGTCTTTGGGCAGATCGTTTATAATTTTAGGTAACAAGTATTCCCATACTCTGGTACCATGTATGTTGCAGTATTTAGGCAGATCATAGGTACTTAAATAGGTCAGCTGTCTCAGATGGTCAGATCTAGTAGTCATAACCAGCTCATTTCTATTGATATGCTCATCCATTAATATTGAAAATTTGAATTCATTAAATACATCTAAAATTTTACTGTGGTGGAATAGGGATACGTCATTTAAATTTAGCTTACAGCGAATTTTTTTTGGTACAATTATTTTGAATAACTTAATCTGTAATGTATATGTTACAGCCAAAGTAATTAATCTAGATATTATACATAATGACTAGTCATTATGAATAATATCTACTCAATTTAGATAAAGTGATAATTCACACAAAATTAATCACATTAACTAACGCGCCCGCGCTGCACTATCTCCGTCTCTAGTTCGCTAATATTTTATCAAATTATAACATTTCCGTTCCAGTGTCGTCCCGATTGCGTAAGAGTATGATGCATGTTAACTCCCGTTTGTCGCGCGTGCACCCCATCTCGTACGTAAGCCTTTGGACTGCAGTGGTTTGTGTGTTTTAGTTTTAAATACAGTGCAAGTGATTGTGGACACAATGACTCGACGGCAATGCCTTCGCGGGGTCTCATTTTAAGAGTTACGCAGAACCTGTTGGAATTCTCATCATTTAATGATGACCGGATCTAACACCCCTGGACTTATTTTTATGGGGTAAAATTAAAGAATTGTGTATGAGCGGGAAAGTGAGTCGAAAGACGATTTAAAAACAAAATTATTATGGCTTTTGAAACTGTAAAATCACAGGCCTTTGTGTTAGCCATAGTGAAAGACAATCACAGACGTCGGGCTGAGTTATGTGTTCGAAGAGGCGATGAACACTTTGAACATCTTTTAAAGTACGTGTAACTGTAAGTAATCAAACTTTTTATGTAAATTATTGTAAATATTGTGATTCCAACTTTTTAAATACGCCAAACGACAAAAAATAATTACCTAATTTACCTACGTAGTTAATACGTAGTTTTGACCGTCCTAAGCCGGCTATCATTTACCAGCTGATTCAAACGGGGTCACAGAGTTCAAGCATTGACGCGAGATTGAAGTGTGCGTAGCGTAGATATTATTATAGCGCGACGCGCAATGACTTGACACTAGGTAGGACATTCATGCATTTTCAAAAACTACATAATAGTTTTTCTTTTTTGCGTAAATATAGCCCTAACGTAATTAGTATCATTAATAGTGTCTTAGTTTAAAATATTGCCCACGACTTCAAAGTCACCCTGTAGATTAAAGTTGGTTTGGATTAGTTTACTCGCCTCGCTTATATCACTGTGAGCGGCGATTAGGCACGTGTCATCAGCGAACTGATACACTGAACCTTCCTTGAATATATTAGACATGTCGTTTACATAAAGCAAGTATTCTAGGGGGCCCAAAATTTATCCCTGTGCTGTTCCCGATGTGGTTGGGATCTTATCACTCAAGACGTTGGAAATCTTTACGGCAGTCAACCTATTTTTGTGATAATTTTTAAACTAGTCAAGTATTGGGCCTTGTATTCCATTCTGTTTAAGTTTGTTAAATAAAGTATCAAATTGCAAAACATCGAACGCTTTGCTGAAATCAATAAATACAGCGATGACGTGTTTTTTACTATTTAAATAAGAATTTATTTCATTTGTAAATTTTGAAAGTAGTTGTGTAGTACTTCTTTTTTTTTGGAAACCGAATTGATGATTATTAATAATATTATTATTTTGTATATGATTATTTATCTGATTACTTAAAAATCTTTCTATTATTTTATCGATGCATGACAATATTGTAATCGGTCTGTAATTATTGATATCAACATAGCTGCCTATTTTATGAATGGGCCTAACAATACCTATTTTAAGAATATCTGGATACGTTCTTGTTTCTATACAAGTGTTAATTAAGTGTGTTATTATTGGGGTTAACTCTGGTAGTAGTAATTTAATGTCTTTTATTAATATATTGTCTACGCCAGGACTTTTTTTCGAGTTCATTTGTTTAATAATGGATCGCACATCGTTAACATTTGCTTTACGTAGTCGCATGCATCGGTCTGGATACCTTTCGTAGATTCGCGGATCGAGTAGTCGGGTTCCGCATCCAGTATTATTGAGTTTTTTAATGTTGTCATTGAAGCTACATGCAAATTTGTTTGCTAATTCACTAGGCGGCATCTCAAACGCTTTCAATAATATATCGTCTATTTTTTTGTGAGTCTATCACATAATGGATTTACAATTTTCCATAGTTTTATTGGGTTTCTATAGTTTATTATGACGTCCTGTTTAATTTTTGTATTTTTAGCCCTACTTAATGCTTTATTCGTTTTATTCCTATATTTATTGTAATTTAATCTATTTATTTTATTGCTTTCGTCTGTCTTCCATATTCTAAAATACTCATCCCTTTTTAATATCATATTATTAATTTTGTTGCCGGCCGTGTGGTTGTCGGCAGAGTAGAATAACACCACCCCATATCTTCCCGTGGGTATCGTAAAAGGCGATTAAAGGAGTGTGTGAAAAAAGTGTTGACCCCCTGTACCTTTTCTTGCACCGAAATACTATTTCATCTGTCTTAGTCTTCCTCCGGTCGTAACGGTCTCCGTTCCACTGGACACAGAAAGACAAAGACGAGTAAGTGCACCTGTGTTTTGCGCGTACTCTTGTGCACGTTAATATATCCTGCGCAACTGACCGCTTCCGTATAAGGACTCCGCAATTCAGTTTAGTCCTACGGCGATAGGGGGAGGTAGAGAGGCTTGACGTGATGCTCGTTGAGCTTTGTCTGACTCCTGCACGTAGGCGGCCTTGGGGGTGTAGTATTACATCGTGGTCGCTTCTGCTCTGCATCGGGGTGACAGGGCGGATTCGGCAACACCCGAGGTGACAAAGCAGCCCTATTTAGGGTGGCACTGCTTTCCCCGCTCAGCCGGGGAGGGGGCTAGAAAAGGTGCCCTAAACAAATGCTCATCCCAACCTACAAAGAGGGTAGCAACCGCGGCTGCCTCTGCATCCCAAATTCGCGGTCGACGTTACAAAAATATAAAGAATATAAAATCAACACCAGCATTAATGACCTTTGGCGCGTGGAATGTGCGTACACTTCTAGATCGCGAAGCAAACATTTGTCCGGAACGAAAGACTGCCATCGTAGCAAGAGAACTTCATCGCTATAATATTGATGTGGCTGCGCTCAGCGAAACACATCTCCCCGATGAAGGAGAGCTGACAGAACACGTGGGTGGATACACTTTTTATTGGAAGGGACTTGCTGCCAACGAACCGCGAAGGTCAGGTGTAGCTTTTGCAGTCAAGAATAAGCTTGTCAAACACCTAGAAGAATACCCTGTACACATTTCCGACCGTATTACTACACTACGCCTTCACATGGAACATAACAATTACCTTAATATCATCAGTGTCTATGCCCCAACGCTAGACAAGTCTGATGAGATTAAAGACAAATTTTATGAGGAGCTAACGCAGTGCTTAGATCGTATTCAGACAAGAGAGCAGATCCTACTCTTGGGTGACTTTAATGCTCGGGTGGGTCGGGATTATGAAGCCTGGCCTAAAGTTCTAGGCAGACATGGTCTTGGAAATATGAACAGCAACGGACAGCTGTTGCTTAGTCTCTGCGCACAATTCGATCTTGCGATTACAAACACCATGTTCAGATTACGAGCTAAATATAAGACCACGTGGATGCACCCTAGATCAAAGCACTGGCATCTTATTGACTACGCTATAGTGCGTCAGAAAGATGTGTCACAGGTTCAGGTTACCCGTGCCATGCGCGGCGCTCACTGTTGGACTGATCATCGGCTTCTGGTTCTTAAGATACGTTTTCGACATCAACATCCCCGTAGATCAGACAGACCGAAACAAAAGCATCTGAATCTTGAACGACTTCAAGATAAAGACACGAGAAAGGAATATGCCGAAAACTTGAGTTCTGTT